>JANHFP010001094.1:31232-41347 GCA_032468135.1 Calamaria suluensis | reverse complement strand
CCGCAGGAGGAGGAGGAGGAGGAGGAGGCAAAAAGATGGGTGCAACATAAAAACAGGTGCTGTTTTTGGCTTTCCTCCAGGCACTACGGGAGCAGCCTCGGGAAAAGAAGACGCCAAAGCGGAGGACGATTCAAAAGGCAAAGAGGAAAGTTTCTCGCTGGACAGCGATCTCGATTATAGCTCCGACGACAATCTGCCGGGCCAATCGGCGCACAAGGAAGACGATGCTGGCAACGACCTGGAGGAGAGCAGTCACAGCTCGGCGAACCCAAACAGTACCACCTCAACGGGAAAAAACCGCCGGCGGCGAACTGCTTTCACCAGCGAGCAGCTGCTGGAACTGGAAAAGGAATTTCATTGCAAGAAATACCTTTCTTTGACCGAGCGATCCCAGATTGCGCACGCCCTCAAACTAAGCGAAGTGCAGGTCAAAATCTGGTTCCAAAACAGGAGGGCCAAGTGGAAACGGGTGAAGGCGGGCAATGCCAATTCTAAGACCGGGGAGCCATCCCGAAACCCCAAGATTGTGGTGCCTATCCCAGTCCACGTTAGCCGGTTCGCAATCAGGAGCCAGCACCAGCAACTGGAGCAGGCCAGGCCGTGAGCGGGGACAAATCTGACCGAGGTTTTTCCCCCCAGCCCGATTTTTTCCTGTACTCACGCGCACAATCATCCTCTCCGCCCCTCCCTGTCCGTCCACCCCCTCCCCAAATTGGGGAATAACAGAATTTTTCACTAGTGAAGGAACCGCCAACCAAACTGATTAGGCCACGCTGAAATGCATTCATAAACCATCCGTCAGAAAACTAGTGTCATTTTTCCAGAGGGAGTATCAAAAGACTTGGAGGAACTACTTATGAGACTGTCCAACTTGTATATAAAGCAATGCATCTCAGCTGCTGTATTTTGACTGTGACTAGACCAATTAGCAGTGAGGTGAAGACTGACATTCCAAAAGTACATTTTATTGTCAGAAATTTCCACGTCTCTTCTCCTCCCACTTATTCTACTTCCCCAATTCCTTTAAATGAAGGGGAAGTAAACTCCTAGTTTAACTTGTACAGCTGCTTCTTCGTCTTCTTTCCTTTCGATTCACCCTCCTCCTTCTCCTCTCCATTTTTTTCAAGGGCAGAGCGATGGAGAAGCAACTGAAATATTATTCTCCGTTTTTATCCCCTTATTCTAAGTCACGTTTCTCTTCTTCACTCTTTTCTTTAAATGCACGAAATTTTTCTATTGTGTTGAATTAATTTATTTCCAATGTAGTTTACTTTTTAAGTTATGCAAATGAAACAAAACAATGATGTTGTGAATAAAATGTCAAAACGAGAAAAAGATAAATAGACAAGACTGAGCAGCTCTTCTGTATGAAGTTGTAAGTCCCGAAACCTCAGGATTGTGGATCTCCATCGGCACTTTCCTCTTCGGTGCCGATCCCGTCCACAACCCCATTTCCCGTTTAAAGAGGCGAAGGGTTCACATGAGGAGGGGGTGGGTAGTTGGGCAATAAGCCCTGATGAAGAAACCTACCTGACTTGCTCAGAATAGCTGCAAACAGTGCAGAATAGCTGCAAACGAGGGGTTGCCATGCGCCAGGATCCCCAGTTTGGGCCCTGGTAGTGTAGCTGGTGACAAGCGGAGGCGGGAGAGGCACTGGGTGTCCTGGTCTTCATGTTTGGTGGTCTGTGCTAGGGAGATGTTCAGATCAGAGAGGAGAACCTCCATTTCTTGATGGAAAAAGAAAGGCTCCTCCTGAGTTTTTTCTTTCTTGGCATAGGTTTGATCACGCCAGCTCAACGTGCCAGCAATTCTATCTTTCCGGATTAATTCCAGGCAAAATAGTTGGAAATAAAAAGGGAAAGGAAGGGAAGGGGGCAGAACAAACTGATTGTGAGGGCTTCTAACAATCTACATCGAACGCCTGATTCCGACCTTGCTCCAACCGTAGGAAGATAAAAAAGGAGAAGGAATTTTAGTAGAAGTTTCAACAACACAGGTTGCCACAAAAAGTTGAATGCGGTGCGGTCCGCACCGCCACCACTACCTTGAAACAGTGTTGCTTCCGGTGCTTTTCACCCAGTAACAATATGCAGGCCAACACTCAGGCCAACTTCTGCAAATAGGTATGCCCAATTCCTTTTAACGCTATTCTCTAACTACGAAAATTACTTGCTAAAAATAGGCTAGTGCTCGATGGCAGACTTGTGCAGAAGTGGCAAGAGAGGACAGGCGGCTCCCTGACCAAGTCAAACCTGGGGGAGGGAGGAGGCGACCCCGAAGAAATTCTGCCGCTTGCCTGCCAATTAACAACTGTCAAAACTCTTTCAACCCCACCCATTCACTTGGTGAAACAGAAACAAATATACCCATCAATGTGACTGGGAAGATTTGAGATGTCTCAGATTGCCGCGGGGTCTGCACTGGTGCCTGCGTCAGATAGGACGGACGGCACATCAAGTCGGAACAAGCAGTGCGGCTCAGTCAGCCGCCTGTTCTGCTCACTTTTTGGCGGTGCTGCTTTCCAGATTTCTAGGAAAAGGAAAACTGCGTTTTGAACAAGTGCGGCTGCACAGACATAAGGGCCGTTTGTCTTGAACAAGTTAAAGAGGGTCTCTTCGGACTCTGAGCCCACCTTCCGGCTTGGAGAACCTGCTCCTCTATAATGGTAATCGTCCTAAAAGCCGCCGCTTTTAGAGTCCTATTTGAGCAGAATAGAACAGTTTCAATATCTTAGAAAAAAATTGAGAGGGAGGGAAGGCGGGTGCTTGCAAAGCAGCTGCGGGAGCTCGCAAAAACTTTCCTAGGATTTCTCAGCTGCCTTCTGGTTAAAGCATTTGCCCTCATCTGCAGTGTCCATATAGGGGTCCCTGTCTGCCACAGTTTTCTATGCGAGAGGGAACAGAGAGGCACCCGGCGGGAGGGAAAGGACGCCAAGCGCGTGCACAGTTGGTGGGTGTGCGATTTCATTTTCTCACACTATAATTTGAACGGAGCAGGGGAGGGAGAATGGTCGCTTCCCGCAGGGTCAGGAAAAGCCCCAAGCGGGACCCCCGAGGCCAAGGCGGGAGCCAAGAAGATAAACAAGCGAGGGGGGAGGCTGATAGATACCACCATTCACCATTGCAGCTTTCATTTGGCTGCCTAATGAGTCAGATCACCGGGAGAGAGAAAAATTGTCAATCGTCCAGGCCCTAATGAATTTTTTTGCAAATTGTAATCAAGCCAGGCCGTCTCAGCTCGTTGATTAATGAGACCCAAGAGGCTTGGCCGGCACCTCCGCTTTTTATTCCACCCCAGCCTCCCTGCACTAAATTAACAGCAACTTGTCTGCGCTTCAAATTAACTCCCAATGATTAATTCTGATGGGGGGCCCTGAAGAATAGCTTGCGTTAATAGACACTGGCCTCTGATGCTGTTTGAAATTAATATACTTTCCCCCTCTGGCTGCCGGCTTTAATCCAGAGTTGGCTTTGACATCCATATATTTGTTGTTATAATAAATCTCACTTACATCTGCACATCAAATAATTACAAAGCCTACGGTCCCATCCCAGAAAGCTGGGGCTGCATTGAAAAAAACAGTCGGGAAACTTGGACTGGGATTTGCCTGTTTTGCACTTAACAATAAATCCCTGCTTACATTAACAGGAGTGTAGATCTGATGAGGAATAATACACACACGTATCTGTGTATGAATTTTAAACATTCTCTCTCTCTTTTTTTTTTTAAAAAAGGGAGAAAGTAGTTATTTCTTTCTTTTGGATGGACAATTAGGATGATAATCGCTGGAGGTTATTTTGTTTCTTGTCCCAAGAGGAAACTACTGTACTAGTAGTTAAACTAGAAAAACAAAAAGAATATTCTGTTTCTCGCCACCGTGAAGGGCAGCGGGAGGGGGGAGGCAGAAGAAAACGGCTAGAGTATCTGCTCCTCTTCGCTTGGAGGCTTGGTCCCCGTGATTTCTTCCACATGGTGAAAAAGGGTCCTCGCCAAGTCTGCCACGGCAAACGGTCTGCTATTCTTCTCCCGGCGGCGAATCCGGCTCCACTTCCAGGTTTCGTGGCAGTTTCCAAATCCCACCCACCGCAGCGAATCTTCAGAGAGCCGCCCAGGCTCGGGACACGTGCGAGCGATCCAGGCACCTTTCCCCTTCCTCGCTCCACAGAAGGGTCGCTTCTCTCTCACATCTTGCTTCTGTTTGTATTGACTTAATTGACTTAATTATTTCTGCCGTGATTGGCAAGCTGGTTTATCTTTTTAAGCGACCCTCCTGCCCCAGGGGTCTGTCAATGATCCCTTGTCAGAGTGAAGACGGGTTGCTTTGGCAGACCCATAAGTTATACAAGAAGACCTTTGCAATGGAGAGCAATGGAGAGAAATCTGGGAATGACCCGACTTGGCTTCTCTTTGGTGGGAGGCCTTTTGGCAGTCTAGCAATATGGCCTCTTTAATTAAAACTCACCCCAGCAGCAGAAAAACGGCGCTGTGCCAAATAAAGTTATAAACGGGTAAGCTTGTTGCCTCCACATATTTATATATTTATATTTAATAATCGAAAATTGTTAGCCATTAAACTCTGAAGGCAGACCAAAACATGAAAAACTTTTCAAAAAGCTTTCGTTGCCAAAAGTGTCAGGAAAACAACCCCTTTGGGAATTGAGTAGAGGGAAAATAGAGGAAAGGGAAGAACCGTATTTTCCTCCTTGCATAAGAAGGTTAAGAGGAACCCAACGTTTCCTCCGATAACTTTATGATTTTGTGCTCGAGAAGCCAGGCCAGAACTAGTCCACCGACTCTCCATAGCGTGAGAACTAGGAGAGCGCAAGACTCCACCTGAAAGGACAAAGCCCGGGGGGAGGCGGCAATCATGTGGAAAGGGCTAGGAAAGAGAGGAGAGGACATAGGTCGGGGGATCCGCGCAGCTATTGTTTCATTGAGAGTCGAAAGCAGAAGGGTTTAGTTCTGTGCTTTAGACTTAACAGCTATTTGGAGTTTTGAGTGAACGTTTCTACTAGAATTCTGCGGTCAACAACTGGGCCCGTCTAGTCATAATTTGTATCTGAGAAGTGAACATCGGAGCCGTTTTCACCTAGCGGCCGCTTCCAACCAACTGATCTCACTCCTTTCCCATGGCAAGATCGACCGGTAGTCCTGTTTGGGGTCCGGTCATTCAGCTCAACTCGAGAAAGCTAAGCAGCACCCGGGTGAGGGACCTCGTGGAAATCCATGGAGCAAAAGATATCCCCGAAGGCGGAGAAATCCATCTGGATTACTGCCAGTAAAACGGGGCGGATGCGTCCCAAAGTTCCCTCAGAAGGCGGTTTTTCTTCTCAGGGTTAACGCCGCTATTATCTTTGTCCGTTGCTGTCAAAGGCTGCGCCGAGAAAGGTTCCCGTTAGGCGGTCTCGCCAGTTGCCTTAAGGGCTGGCCAGTTCCATCACACAGGTGCACAATCCTCCTACCTGCAGTTTAGCAAGATGGGCCTCCCAAGGTTGGCCTCCCAAGGGTTTCTGAACTCGCTGGGTTTCTGGAGGATCTTCGGAAGGGTATCCGCGGCCAGATTAATCTCCAACTTCACCAATCTAAACAGGAGAAATAAGAGAGGGATAACTTGAAGGCAAATCAAACTGTCATAGTAATAAAATATCTGAAACATTGACCCACAAAAGCAACAACATATGTATAGAGACAACTTGCATAAATTATAAATTACATCGTTAGAATTGATTCCTATTTTAACCATCCCCAAAAACATATTGAAGTGCTCTTTGCTTACTAGATTCTGCTTACCACAGGAGGTCCTGTCAGGCTTGCTTCGCCAAAGAGACCAGGTATGGCTTTGGAGACAAAAAGATGTTAATGGCAAGATAATTTACAAGCCAATGTCAGGTTTCCAGAGGTTTGAAAAGCTAGAATTTGGCATATTTGGCACTTCGGGTAAGGCAGCTGAGCTTGTCGATTGGAAGGTCGGCAGTTCAGCTGTTCGAATCCCTAGTGCCGTGTAATGGGGTGAGCTCCCATTACTTGTCCCAGCTTCTGCCAACCTAGCATTTTCGAAAACAGGTAAAAATGCAAGTAGAAAAAATAGGGACCACCTTTGGTGGGAAGGTAACAGCATTCCGTGGTGCGCCTTTGGCGTTGAGTTATGCCGGCCACATGACCACGGAGAAGTCTTCGTACAGCGCTGGCTCTTCGGCTTTGAAACCGAGATGAGCACCGCCCCCTAGAGTCCCAAACGACTAGCACATATGTCTGAGGGAAACCTTTATATTTGTTTGAAGTGTGCTTGGTTGAACTGGGCCCCTTTCCAGAAAGAATCCAACCAGTCTGGTGACTTCATTGAAGCATATTTGGTCCACCCTAAAGTAAAGTCCATTAAGCACAATGTTTTAACTTTTTGAAAATCAGAAATAGTAAAAATGAAGTAACTTATGTATTTTCATGCTTTGCCTTTCAGCTTTGAAAATGTACACAATAAACAGAATACCAATACATAAAATACAATTAAAATATGCATACTATTCAAATTAAAAGCTCTGCCATATATTAAATGCCATTGAGATGTAATAATTATCACAGGCTTGTGATTATATTGTAAGAATTTAAAAAATATTTTGTAAACATATGAAGAAAAAATATGAAGGATGTCAAAGTGCCTAAGGCCCACAAAAATTGCAATGCAGGCTTGTCATAAAAATGAAACTCTATGTAGCTGCACCTAGACTTACCTAATGTGAGCTTGTTGGTTGGGCCAATTTGTTCAACTCATTTATTATTCACACTGCACTTTCCCTGCATGGGACTGGGTAAATTATTCAAGGCAAAATCATTTCAAAGTTTTCCAAAGCTGCTCTACTCAAGCACAGAAAAGCAGGAATATCTGAACTCCAAAAGTTCCATCCAGTTTCAAATGCAAGTGCTATTTCCACTGCTTAGCTTGTCTTGCTGTTGCTCTGGTATACAGTCAAGTTAAGGGACAAATGGAATATGATGCCTTGAATCTCAAGCTATAACTATTAAACTCTCTCTTTTCCAATTCATCAAGCTAACTTCACACCTCCTCTACAAGAGAGCAAATGTCGCTGCATTTTTTTAAAAAAGAAAATCACAAAAATGCAATTTCAATTGTCCCTTATAATATTTTTCTATGACCAAACATTAACAGTTTCCTGGCCTGATAAGGAAAATCAGTAAGACTGCCAAGTATCCATGATGACAGTTGAAGGCCTAATATAGTCTAATATACATGTTAGCCATATTTCAGAGATGAATGCATTGTATAGTTTTGTACTGAACTCCCATCCATTTGGGGAACAAGACTTACTATTTTAGGCAGATACTCAGAACCTATTGAGGATATTCTAACAGTACATGTACTAATTAGCAAGCTCATTATAAAATCCTGGGCTTATCATGGTCTTCAAATAGCTTAATTTTTAATAGTAATATTAAGTCCAGAGTATATACAACTCAAAAAGTAATTAAATCATTCTCCAAATGTCTGCACTGACTTATTATAACCCCTCCCCAACTCTTCCCCAGCAAGAGGCAAAACAAAGGGAAACCATTTTGGAGAGAATTGGCGGGGAGGGGACAGGTAGGAGGAGGAGGAAGAGAACAGCAAAAGCTAACTGGGTCCTAAAGAATGGAGACTGCTTCTTCTGTGGTTGCTTTTTCTCCCCTGCTGGGCCCTGACCATAGAATCCTCTAATCTATTTATTTCAATCCACTACATCCTCTCTTATGCTTTTGTTATGGTCCCAGCCCCTGGCTTTGTGGTATGACCAAAATATTTTATAAGCCCCTTTCCCTCTTGTTTGAGGTCCCTGTTGCTGCTTGAATTACAATGGATAAAACAGGATTACACTGACCTGATCCTATTAAACTCTGCCAACTGATCTGCATTGACCCCCACCTCAAACACCCATCACAAACTCACTTAAAACTTTTCTCCAGTCATGTATGCATAGAAAACAGAGATGAGGCTAATAAAAGCCAATAGTGATGGAGATTTCTTTTTCATGTCAGAGTAATAAGTTTTTCTTTCTTGGTTAGAGATTCTTCCAATTGAGGCATCTTTATTTATGCTTGTCTACATTGAGTAGTCTCATTGTCAGTGTAATTGGATTATGAGACAGTGAACAAGTTACTGACCAAAAAGCTAAGTTAGCTTGGCTAAGTTAAGAATATATTATTTTGGAATTTTCTTTTTCCCCTCCAAATACTAGCTTAAAGTATGAATTTTGTGTATGTTCAAAAGCCATAGATAAATTAAATGATTGCAGCTATTGGTTATATAATATGATTGTAGGATATTTCTGTCCACTTCAGTGTGACAATAAGGTTGCTCTCATTCCAAACGAACACGTTTTCTGTTATCATCCCACACAATTCAAGGTTTCCCAGGACAATTTATTATTTGTTTTTTTAAAATATTTAAATATATTGCCTGTATATACAAGACACCAATGACTGTAGAATACAAAATAATTATCAAAGAATGTTAAAATATTTTAAGATAAAGCAATATTAAGATATTATATCACCAAATGTCAAGGGTATTATTAAAAAATCTCTTTAGTATGGAGTAAAATCTAGCAAAGGAGACATTTACTTTCTAGAGGAAAGTTAAAATTCCAGAGTGTAGATGATCCTACAGCAAAGAAAAATTCCTTGTCATTGTTAAGAAAATATTTTCTGATGATTATTTTATTTTATTATTCTAAGAATGTATTGTATATATATATATAGATTAAGAATGTGCAGAATATGGCTGCCAAAGTCAAATAGTGTGCTTTTGGGAAACGTAAAACAGCCAAACAAAACAAGCAAAAGAACAGTTCAAATTAAAAGGCATTTTCTCCAGATGGAAATTCCATTCAACCAAACCCAATGTCCCAGAAAGTAATCAGGTTTTTAAAGCCTTTCTAAAAACCAACAAGGCTGGGGTCACTTGTATTTTAGAGGAACTTAAAAAGCAGTTGCTATGTCACCAAGAGACTTAGAAGGTCCCATCAGGAAACATTGTTTTAGAGGAAAGAATCAAACTATTATTTGAGTGTGCATGATAGGCAGATATCACTGTGTCACAAAAAACTCAATCCTGAGTCATGTAGCGGTTTATATGTGATAACTAGACATCAGTTGCACTGTAGGGGGCCAGAGCAGTCACAAAGTAATGGTATGATATATTATGTGAGCATACCAAAGTACAGCTGTAACTATTTTAGGCCACTGTATTCTAAAGCAGTTCTAGTTTTCAGATGGTCAGCTCTTTGTAGAGCTTATTGCAGAAACCCAGTCAGGAGGTGACTGGCATAAACGATGGTAAGTGGGGCGTACCAAACCAGATCCAGGCACAGAAGACAAAGTTGTACAAAGGTCACTTTAGCCTGAGAATATGCAACCTGAGAATATGCAACAAAGATGAAAAATACCCAGGTTTTGGCACACAGAGCCCCACAAATCTATAATCACTTAGCCTTGCTGGAGTTGAGCCAAAACCTGTTCATCCCCATCTAGAACCTCAGGCACTGGAATCTCTGCTTGCTCCCCTTTCTCCTCTCCTTCATATGCTATTATAGTATATATAGTATATAGTATATATTATATATACTTCATATACTTATGGAATTGTTGTGAACTCTCTGCCATGTGTCTTTTGTTCTTCCAAATCACCAATATTCCCTCAGGCATTAGTCATCTAAAGTTTACTTCATGTTTAATCAGTTATCTTGTCAGAAATTGGTACTGTTTTCTTGTGTTTCTTACTCTTCTGGGTATCTGCTTCACAACTACTATTTTTCTTCCTTTGTATTTCTTTTCTTTTTAGAAAAAATATTGGTATTTCTTGGGGTAGGGAAAAGGGTAATGGATATAGGGAAGGTTTTGATTCCATTTTGTTATACAAATGGTGAGATCGGCAGAAGAAGTTCCAAAAAAGGAGTAAGCTTTAAAAACTTTTGCTGGCAGAGAAGAGAGCAGAGGGAGAAGGGGGAGCGGGCTGCCATTCCCTCCCCCATCCTACCCCAGACCGCCCTTGAACTTGAGCCTTTGAATTTACTGTTGGAGTTTTCTTCTGGTGGCTGGAGATCTGGATGGCCAATTTTGATGTG
>JANHFP010001089.1:160194-172076 GCA_032468135.1 Calamaria suluensis | reverse complement strand
AGCCTTTTCTAATATTTGTTTTTAAATTTTTAAATTTAATGATATATATGACTTGTTTTTAATTATGGCTGTAAACCTCCCCAAGTCTTCAGAGAGGGGCGGTATATAAATTTAATAAAATATAATATAATAAATATAATATATATAATATATTAGGTATATTTGCTGCCTTGAGTTACAAATAAAATAATAAAGGCAGGATAAAAATTTAATAAATAAAATGCACTAAAGTTACACTTAAAATCTATTGCCAAGTGGAAAATGAATTTGAGATCTGAGCTGATCTTAATTAGAAACATGCTTGTGTAATTGCTTATGTTAATGTTTCCTGCAGCACAACAGTGAACTTTTGTCAAAGAAAAGTCCACATTCAATTGCTTTCTGTATACCAAAGCTTTGTGATGATCTCAGGTTATCTGTGTCTGCAGCCCCTTAGGTAGCCCAGAGGGGGACCTGTCCTTATGCATCATTAAAAGAGAATTATGCCTATCACTTCTTCTGCTTAGCTGACTTATTTTATGGATTGTAAGTCGTGCCAACCAGGCAGATCTAACAGCTTTTTCCAATTCGCTGCCCTCCATATGTGTGAGACTTTTCATTTTCAGGTTTCCAGCCAGCTTGGCGTTGCTACAGCTGGGAAATTTGTGAAGCTTCAGTTGTGATGGAAGATAAAAAAGGCTGAGGTGTATATTAGTGTGCGCATTTTTTAAAAACAAAATAAATTACAATTTTAAAAGGTCCATGCAAACCCTGAACATTCAAGTTTTATAGCATTTATGAATATCAGGATTTTAAAAATAATTTAAATTCCAGTATTAAAATAAGTAATGTGAAGCAATAGTTTTCAAACTATTTAAATTGTGTGAACTGTCTTGAGTAGACATGGACGAGTTGGGGGAAATATAAATTTTCTAAAATAAATATGTAAAACACATTTAAAATATTTCTTTTAATTTTTTAAAAAATAATCTTTACTGATTTTATTAAACACAGAAAACAAAAAACCAAAGAAAAAAGCAATACGGAAATAGTGTAATAATAATCCAAAAGTAGTTCTATATCTTATATACAACATTTACAGCCTATATACTAAAAGGTTTCTTAAAAATGTATTTCCTTACTATCCATGATAATGGCTCAAATCTCTCCTGAGCCTTTTTTTTTTTTAATTGAAATATTTGGAAGACCTAATCGGGGTCAACATGCACCAGGTTCTGCTAGATTTCCTGTTTTCCCAGATTCCTCTTTACTCTTCATTGCCTCTCTCGTTTCTTAACACATACACACAATTTACTATGGAGATAATTTAATTGATTGTGCAATGTAAGCATGACCTTTGGGGAAATGTATTCAAATTTGTAAGGTCCAGTCAGGGCTGGATTTAGATGAAAAGAGGCCCTAGGCTATTCCACTTATGAGGGCCTTTCACCTCCCATTTTTAAGTTTGTAAGAATTTCTCCTTATTTTCGGCCCAGCGTTTTAGTGTTCACTGTTTTTAGAATAGTATAATTTTAATTTCCAATTTAAACGTAGGCCCCTCTTGATCTTGAGGCCCTAGACTGAAGCCTAGTTAGCCTATAGGAAAATCCGGCCCTGTCCAGAGTACTTGACTCAGTGTTAATGTTAAAACAGCAGCTTGGGTGCTTTGCAAACTTTTCATTAAAAAGGCTAGGATGAATGCCACCGTTGCTGTCTCTCCAAACCCCAGCGAGCTGTTGTGAAATCCATGTAACTTTTTTTTCTTCAGCTGCCTAGAAAGAGAGTTGTCTGCAAGCTATTGCCAACCCATTTCCTTTCCACAATCTGCCATGTTTTGTTACGAGCGTACATATTGCATTACGCAGCAGGGACAGGAAAGCGAAAGCTTGGTTCCCAGAGTAGCATCCTTTAAGCCGGGGGTCTCCAATCTTGGCAACTTTAAGATTTATGGACTTCAACTTCCAGAGCCGGCTGAGGAACTTTAGGAGTTGAAATCCACAAGCCTTAAAGTTACCAAGGTTACCCCTGCTCTAAGCGGTGACACAGAAGTCCCTTTCTTCTCCCAGGATTTGCAGAATCATTGGGGGGGAAACACATTGTTTTGATCTAGATTAGGGGTGTCAAACTCATGGCCCACAGGCTGGATCCGGCCTGCAAGGTGCTTAGATCTGGCCCATAAGGCCGGCCTGGAAATAACAAAGGAGTAGCCCTTTGTGCCTCTGCTACTTAAAATGGGGCCCGTGCCCCGTTCTGGGCCTGGATAGCCTCCTGTGTACAGGGTGTCTCTCCATTTTGGCTACCAGAGCGCTGCAGGAGGCCATTCTTGACTCAGAAGTTTACAAAACGGAAGAAAGGTCAAATATTTAAAATTTCAAGGTTGCAGGATTCTGCTTCTATAGGCAGTAATGTATAGTTCTAGTCAGCTTCTTGATCTGGTCTCTCATAGGGTGATCAAGTCGATCCAGTGTATATTATAAAGACAAAATCACAGAAATGTATGCCTATTTTATAAGTGTATAACCTCCAAAGTCAAACACAACCATGATGCAGCCCTCAATGAAATTGAGTTTGACACCCCTGATCTAGGCCTAAACCAGGGGTGAAATGCTCCCGGTTCTGGTGATCCAGTAGTGACGGTGGCGGGTGGTTTGGAGAACTGGTAGCAAAAATCCCTGGCCCCGCCCCCTCTGAACGATCGTCGGAGGCTTTTCCACTTTAAAGCGTTTGTCTCTACCTAAGTATTCGCTGGAAATGAATGCCTTTAAAATGTGAAGAGAGCCTCCGAGGATCAGCAGCTGCGTGATCATGGCTTTTTCCCCCCATTTTAAAAGCATTTGTTTCTACCTAATCCAGCGAATACTTAGGTAGAAACATAGCTTTAAAATAAAAAATTGGACACACCCACCCCATCACATGACCCGCCCACCACCAAGCCACGCCCACAGAACCGATAGCAACAAATTTTACATTTTACCCCTGACCTGGACGCCGGTTCTTAGCTGTCTACTTGCAATCAGCTCTTGAATAATCAGGAAAGAAGATTGGAACCATGCATTCTAATATACTTGCAAAGCAAATACATTTACAAAGGTACATACAGTGTGTGTTTGTAGTCCTCAACTTACAACAGTTCATTTAATGACCAAAGTTACAACAGCCCTGAAAAAAGTGACTTGTGATTGTTTTTCACGCTTAATAACTGTTGCAGCATTCATGTGATCAAAATTCAGATATTTGGCCACTGAGTCATATTTATGATGTTTGCAGTGTCCTGGGGTCATGTAATCAACTTTTGTAACGTTCAGACAAGAAAAGTCAATGGGAAAACCAGATTCACTTAACAACCGGGATTCTAATTTAACAACTTAAGTGATTCACTTAACCGCTTTGGCAAGAAAAGGCATAAAATGGGGCAAAACTCACTTAACAAGTGTTTCAGTTAGCCACATAAATTTTGGGCCTCATTGTGGTTGTAAGCCGAGGGCTACCTTTAGAGGCCAACCTTTGTAAGATAAAAATTCCTACAGATGAGTTACAAAACTATAAAAACGGACTAAAACAACTTAACTTCTAGTCAACACAAAAATGAGTTAAACTGGCGATCAGCAAGTTTGGGGAGTGAAAAACACCCAACAACTCCTTAAAGGCACAAAGTATTCCTTTCTGTGACCTTAAATCTCTATTTGTATCAGTGGTGGGTTTCAAAAGTTTTTACTACTGGTTCTGCGGGTGTGGCTTGGTGGGCATGGCAGGGGAAGGATACTGTAAAATCCCCATTTCCTCCTGACTCGAGAGACAGAAAAGATAGCGGTAGGGCCAGTCAATTTTTACTACCGGTTCTCCAAACTACTCAAAATTTTTGCTACCGGTTCTCCAGAACTGGTCAGAACCTGCTGAAACCCACCTCTGATTTGTATTCTTTCACAGCAATATTTCTGAAGGTCATTGTCCCCCAACTGCTGGAATTTCCCCATCATTTTGAAGTATGAGCTCTCAAATAGATTTTACACAAAAATGAAAGAAAAACCCAGAGAAAACAGTGTCCTTAACCAAGGGGAAGAAATAGTAGACCTATATCCCCACCCTGCAACAGAGCTACTCCTACTTTCAGCCACTGATTCCAAATACAGGTAGAACTCGTTTAGCGATCATAATGGGGACTGGCAACTTGGTCAGTAACCAGAATGGCTGCTCAGTAATCCATAACTGTGCTTGTGATCTTCCTTCAGCTTTGCTTTCCTTTATAGACCTCCAAATGTTATAAGTGCAAGGACTAGTTGTCAAGTTACTTTTTCATAACATTTGTAACTGCAAGCAGTTGCTAAACAAGACAGTCACTATAAATGAGGACCACTTGTAATGCTGGTTGATATTTGGGGATAGCGACTAATAATGACCATTTATGTCAGCTCAAGTTTTAACAGTCTGTATATGATAAAACAGGAATACTATAGACCAGAGGTCTCCAACCTCGGCAACTTTAAGACTTGTATACTTCAAGTCCCAGAGTTCCTCAGCCAGTTTTGCTGGCTGAAGAACTCTGGAAGTTGAAGTCCACAAGTCTTAAAGTTGCCAAGGTTGGAGTCGCCTGCTATAGACAGGTTAAAGGGGCCAACTGTTATGTTCCAGCAGTTTGTAATATAATGGTTGAATAAACTCCACCATAAATTACAGGATCCAAATGATGAAATAAACATGCTCTAAAATAAAAGTTACTCTAGAAACAATATTGCTTATTTGTATGGTAATAACAATTGTGCTTCTTTCTCTTACTTACCTCCAATATTCAGGCTACAGGTACATCTCCAGAAAAAAATCTCACAGATCCCAGCCAGGAAAATGGGAAGAAACCAAATAAATCACAACAGTTGAAGAAACTTTTTAAGGAATATGGAGCTGTTGGAGTGACGTTTCATATAGGGATTTCTTTGGTATCTCTGGGAATGTTTTATCTGGTGGTGTCAAGGTAAGCATTATTATTGGTGCTGTTATTGGCACATTGGAAGTTTGAGCACTATACTGTAAATCAGGCGTCAGCGTTCCAGAAAACCTCTTTCTCCAATTAAGAACCCCAAGACAGGCATTTCTCATAGTCTCATTTATTAGAGCAGGTATACTGGCACAGCAATGTGAGAAACCAAAACTACCAGTTCCTGGTTTCTCATCACCTAGTCTAGTGATGGCTAACCTTTTTTCCATTGTGTGCCAAATGTAGGGGTGCCCGGGGGGCTTTGCATGTCCGTGTGTCCGTATCCATAATTCAATTCAAACCACCCTCCCTAGAAAGGCTGTGGAGTCTAGGGAGAGTGAAAAACAGGCCTTCTCCACACCGCCAGGCCCTCCAGAGGCTGGAAACAGCCTCTTTCCTGACTTCTGGTGGACCTGGAAGGCCCAAAAATCAGCTGGCCACTGCCTGCATGTGTTTCAGAGCTAAACTAGGGCACTGCTTGCGTGCCCACCGATATGGCTCTGTGTGCCACCTGTGGCACCAGTGCCATAGGTTCGCCATCACTGTGCTAGACTAACTGAAGTCTTGAAGGCCCCTGACCATAGACTCCACCTGCTAATCTAGCAATAGCCAGGAGTCCAGGAGAACCCCTATGTCACCTACTACTTCAAGGTTAGTGTCACCCTGTTCAAAGCTAGCAAGGAACCATCAAAAAACTTAATTGAAAGAAATGAATCAGTCTTCCTGGAATGCAACTTCAGCTTGATTCATCTCATCCAGATCTCAGCAACCTCCATGCACTGACACAGGACATACTGCAACTCCCAGCCTGCTCTGGGGTGAAGATATATAATTGGGCAGTGATGAAATTTAAAATTTGTTGCTACTGGTTCTGTGGATGTGGCTTGGTGGGCATGGCTTGATGGGGGGTCTTGTGACTGGGTGGGCGTGGTGGTTTTTTTTACTTTTTTAAAGCATTTTTTACTACATGTTCGAGCGAATAGGTAGCAAGAAAATGCATTTAAAAAGTATGAAAAAGAGGTTCCAAAGATCATGTGGCACAGCTGTGATCATCGGAACCTTTTAAAAAACTTTTTCAAGCAGTTTTTAACTACCAATTCGCCCAAAACCAGTAGTTTAAAAAATGCTTTAAAAAGTTTTTTTAAAAAAGGTTCTGATGAACCTTTTTAACTGTGCTGGCAGATCATCAGAGCCTTTCTTTCTTTTAACTTTTCTAAAGCATTTTTTTACTACTGGTTCAGTATCAATAGTTTGTTAGTATCAATAACTGAGATAAGTGGGGGGAGAAGAAGCCATAATAAATTAAAAGCAGAAAGTAAAGGAAAAGGACACAAGAGAGTAGAAAGTTAAGTAGGGTAAAACTTGATTTCTTATATTTCTTACACTATGCATACATAGCAAAATACTCTGATTTTGCTATGTATGTATAGTACTTTAACTTGTACAGTATATAATTAAATCATATTACTTTACTAATGTATTGTAGATATCATGGTTTCCAGAACAAGACCTCTCAATGTTTAACTATTGGTTGAATGTGCTTGTATTAGCTCCTCACTTGACCCACATTCTAACATCCCCTGAATCCACTTGCCCACCTCACATCTCTCTGCCCACCTGGAAATTATCCTGAAGATCTGGTGGGTAGTTCAGCTGTAGCTTTGTTGGATGACTGGAATGGGCAGATGAGGGCTTTAGATCAGATTTCACCCAGATGGCCTCCTACTATGATCTCTGTTGGCTCTTTGAAGAAGGTCATGAAATGAAACACCAGAGAGTTACCTAGAACACAGTTGGAGAAAGACAAAGGGGGAATCTAACCAAACATGACCAAAAGCTCATATCATTGGTAATTAGAGTAGCAAAATATTATCTGAATATCTAGATCCTTTTTATACTGACTTCAAACCAGGATATCTTTCTCAAACAGCATCAGGCATGGTATTGGCTTGTTTAATCAGTTTATATGGCTGCCCATCTTACAGATGCAATTCTGGACAGCTAACCTTAGAAACAAAGCATAAACAATATCAACAAATATGTTAAAAAAAACCTGGAATGGTCACTGGGAACAAATCCAATAAACACTCAATAACAATGTCAGATCTTTGAGGTAGTACAGACAAGACTCTTAAAAGCATTATTCCCCTCCTTTAGTTTCACCTTTCAGAAAATCAGGGAAAGTCTCTTTTGAGAAGCTTCCCATGCCCTTTTTCTTCTGTGGGCTGGGATACCTTTCTCATGATAGTTGTCTGGTCTGCAATTCTTCCTGCTGTCTCTCAAGGCCATTCCCACTTGCTATTACAAGTAACAATAACATCTCAAGAACAATCTAACCTATCAGTCCTCAATCCCTGGAGCACATTCAGACAATCAATGCTTTGGAAAAGGACATCGAGGTCAGGCCTATTTATTCATTTCATTAAATTTATTCTAGCTGCCCAATACAGCAGACATTTAACCTCAGAGGGTAAGATGTTCCAGAGGACAGATGCTGCAATATGTTGATGGGCTATCAGAGGTCGGAGTCTTGGGGCACAGGTAATATAAATATATTGGTTCTTCTTGGTCTCTCTCTCAAAATATTTTAGTTTCATCAAAGAGAATTAGAATTAGGAGTGGGAGGCACAATGTTGTGGTGATTCTACAGCTTTCTCTGTGGTCAGGTGTAGTCGATATTGACAGGAAGAAAGCTATCAAATCTGAAGCATTCAGCATTCTCTCCCCTTCCATTTAGCATCTACAATGATGCAGTAATCCGTCATTTGGGATCAAACATCAATGTGTGGATGATACCCAATTGTACATCTCAATCCCACAAACAAGCAAGCAAGCAAGCAAGCACTGAAAGTAGAGGTGCAATATTTTGGAGTATAAAGAAGAACTGTAAATGTAGAGGTAAGTTTAATAACTCAGAGAAGGACAGGGTTTTTTAAAAAAATAACTCTGTAAAGAAAAAGACAAACATAGAGAAAGAGAGTAGATGGGTGAGAAGAATAACATCAAGCAGGCAATAGTTCAGAGATCAGCATGCCTAAACGTGAAACAGGTTGTAAAGAGCCATAAATATTAAGTGTGAGTAGTTATTAAGTTTTAAGTTTTTATTTAAGTTAATAAACTCCATCTGGGCAACCAGCACTCTTTAAATATCACTTATGGCACCAAGAAGCCAACCATGGATCCATATATAAACTGGTATTATCCACTCCCTTTTTATGCTGCTTCCTACTACTAGGAATATTTTTTTAAAAAAATGAATATTGGAAAGCTAAAAAGAAAAGAAATTATTTGCTATTCTCTTTACCCTTAGTCTTTCCAGGCCCTTTGCCCTTTGAATCCCCTGTTTCCCCTTTTATATGAGCAATGCACAACATCAATGAAAAATATGCATGGTTGATGTGATTCTGCAAAACTTCCAGTCCTAAAGGAACAATGAAAGCACAGTAATGGTCCAGTCCTGTCACCCCAGTGAATTTCAGAAGGACATACTCTGTTATAGAGAATTTTCAAACAGTTTCAAATGAAATTAATACAGTATATTCAGACTGCATTCTAGATGTTCTTTTATAATACCTCAAAGATAACCTGACAGGCAAGCTATTGCTTCACAAAACACCAGAGAAAGTAATTAACAATATTTACATCATTATTAATATTGCCAGATACTAAAAGAAGTCTTTGGACTGCTGAACTGCTCTTACAAATTAACAAAGTTTGAAGGAACCTTGTAAGTCATCTAGTCCAACCCCTCCTCCCAAGCAATTCCCAAAAACCATTCATCCATAGAAGCAGAACAACAACCCAAAAAATCTCATCCCTGCATGGGCTATTCTACAGATGCCAAACTTGCAATGTCACGTATCATTTTCCCCCCCTTTCACTAAACCGGTGTGTGTGTGTGTGTGTGATGGGGAGGTCATGGCCAGCGCATGACACATCCAACTCACAGGTGGCATTTTTGACACCCCTGGCCACTATTCCATTAAAATAACAATTTACATCATATTCTTCTTTGTGTTTAGTCAGAGGTAAGTACCTCTGGATTTAACCACGGTTGCTCTCTCACAATGTTTTTTTTTTAAATTAAGCTGCTTTAATTCTGTACACTATGGTACTCAGTGAAGATGGAGAAGAAGATGGAAGGGAAATCCGCTGACACCAGTGGAGCTGAGGGAGCCTGTGGGGAGAGCTCCGGGAGCCTCGGTTTCCCCTTGGCAGCTGAGTGGACAGAAGCAGCAATGGCAGAGCCCGGGCTTTTCTTGGTTTGTTTGTTTGCTGGTAGTCCACATAACAACTTAAATACTGCCGAATCTCCCTGGCAGGCCTGCCAGGGACTGGCTTCTCAACAGTGGCTGAATCCACACTGCATATATGACATTAATACAATTGAACATGTACAGAAATATTTCACAAGAAGAGTCCTCCACTCCTCTGCTCGCAACAAAATACCTTATGCCATTAGACTTGAAATTCTAGGTTTAGAAAATTTAGAACTACACCGCCTTCGGTACAACCTAAGCATAGCTCATGAAATCATCTGCTACAATGTCCTACCTGCAAAGGACTTCTACACCTTCAACCACAACAATAGAAGAGCACACAATAGATATAAAGTTAGAGTGAACCGCTTCAAACTAGATTGCAGAAAATATGACTTCAGCAACAGAGTGGTCAATGCCTGGAATGGATTACCTGACTCTGTGGTCTCATCCCAAACCCCACAAAACTTTAAACTAAGACTGTCTACTATTGACCTCACCCCATTCCTAAGAGGTTTGTAAGGGGCCTGCATAAGAGCACCAGTGTGCCTACCGTTCCTGCCCTAATGTTTCTCTTTATTTGTATTCATGTTTATATCCAATTCATGATTATACTTATGTATATTACCTAATATGTAATCAACAAATAAATAAAATAAAATAAAATAAAAATGATGGTTGCAGTATCCCAGGGTCAGGTGAACAGCTTTTGCAATCTGCTGACCGGCAAAGTCCTTGGGGAAGCCAGATTTGTTCAACAACTGTATTACTAACTTAACAGCTGCAGTGATTCACTTAACAACCGTGACAAAAAAGATTGTAAAATGGGGCAAAACTTTCTTAACAAATGTCTCATTTAACAACATAAATTTTGGGCTCCACTGTGGTCGCAAGTCAAAGACTCGAGTAGCTATGCTCACTGGCCCAATCCTCTCAAGCACTACTGCAACCCTGCATTTGTTGCAAATCTATACTGCATTCAGGCAAAAATGTAAAAAATAGGCTTTGAAATTACAGCTGCAGTGCCATTCATCTTCATTTCCATTTCTTAAGACACCACTAGGAGAGAAAAGGTTTTATTTGTTCATACCAGTATTCCTTTGTCTAGTTTTCAGTTTAGCCACGTACGGAAGAAAATTTAATAGGAATCTCTGCCTCCAAACTCTATTTTCAAATGCCTTTTGGCTCTGCCTTTTATTCCATCTACTTTCTCCATAACACCCTCTGCTTGCTCAGCAGGAAACAGCGATTTAAATATGCAGAGTGAGTACCCACAATTTTGAGGATAAACCACTTGCAATTGGCAGCTATACGGGAGATTATCTATTCACCGTTCCTAATACAACACATTTTCTCAGAATATGTAGCTTCTGTCTTCCTTGCCTCCACCTCCTATAGAATTAGACTGCCAAACTCCTGTTTCCGCTATAGATTTCCTTTTTTGCTCATTCAGCTCACATACTAATGCACTCTGTTTTTAAGTGGCTAAACTGTAGTGACATCATTTAGTCTTACAGTGGACTTTAAACATGTAAATTATCCATAATCTGTAAAATATATTTATTCAATTAATAGCATGCCTCTCTGCTATGTTTCTCACTTTATTTATAAACATATACCGTATAATTGATATGAATGAAAGAATATAACAGCATGTTTATCATCCAATATTTACAGCAGAGAACACCGTCTCTAAATTATTCCTGCTATTCAGTATATAGAGTCTCTACGAATCACATTCCCAAATGAGAAAGTTCTAATTCTTTTAGAAAAATATTTTACCTGGTATTATGCTAACATTTTTAGTTATGTGTCCCTCTTTCCATTTTTTTTTGTACTTGTCCTTTTTGGCAATTTGAAATTAAGAAGATCCTTTCTAACAGTGAGAACAATTACCCAGCGGAAGAGCTTGCTTTCAAAAGTTGTAGATACTTCACCACTGGAGGTCTTTTTTAAAAAATGATTTCTATTGAATAACAATTAAAAATAGATAATTAACTACAATGTATACTACATTATAATAAGGTTTACATATAATATAGTATATATATTCAATAATATACATATACATATAGGTTATTAACATCAAAGGTAAAAAGTAAAAACAAAGTGTTAAAGAAAAAAGAAAGAAAGAATATAAGAATAGTAATAATAATAATGTTGATAACAGTAACAGTAATATTAATAATAATGATATTAATAATAGTGATAATAAAGAAAATAATAAATATGTAAGAATATGTAATATATATATATAAGTATGACTGTAAGTTTCTCTTTTATCTACCATATTATTATCAATGTCAATTATTTTGGTCATATATTTTTCACCTTTTCTTTAGTTTTTAAACTAATTGAGATTATATTTAGATTTTATCCAATCATACCATTTATTCCAAACTTTGTAATATGCTGATTCTTCTTTGTTTTTTATTTTTATTGATAATTTATCACCTTTCTCACATTCATAAATTTTCTGTATGATAGCCAAATTTGTAGGCATTTCTGTTTTCTTCCAATATTGTGCTATACATATTCTTATGGCTGTCAACATGTGAATGATAATGTATTTTATTTATTTTTCTAATTTATCTTCAGGGATCCCAAGTAAAAAGGTTTCTGGTCTTCTTTGTATTTTTTGTCCTATTATCTCT
Source organism: Calamaria suluensis (assembly GCA_032468135.1). Lineage (NCBI taxonomy): Eukaryota > Metazoa > Chordata > Lepidosauria > Squamata > Calamariidae > Calamaria > Calamaria suluensis. Next base: position 160,215 of record JANHFP010001089.1, on the reverse strand, counting down.
TCTATCCAGTTTTTCATTTGA
>JANHFP010001089.1:131098-143900 GCA_032468135.1 Calamaria suluensis | reverse complement strand
CTAGGCATACCCAGTTCCTGCAACCGTTCTTCATATGTTTTAGTCTCCAGTCCCCTAATCATCTTTGTTGCTCTTCTTTGTATCTTTGTATCTTTGTATGAATTCTATAAATAGTGCATGTAGATGAACAAAGGTATGTTCTGTGTTCCAGCCTGACTATGGACAGATTGCCATAATTAGCCTTGAACTGCCTGTTTATCTCCCCTCCTGATTTGCAATAGAGAGAAAAACTTCACTACTTCTCCTGTTATGATCGACTGAGCCCTGGATAAAGCAAGATATGATTTGCTCTCACTGGGAAAACTAGACTGTACCACATAGGATGTTGTTGTTGTTGTTAGTTGCGAAGTCATGTCTGACCCATCATGACCTCATTGACAATGTTCCTCCAGGCCTTCCTGTCCTCCACCATCCTCTGGAGTCCATTTAAGCTCACGCCTTCTGGTTCAGTGACTCCATCCAGACACCTCGTTGTCTGTTGTCCCCTTCTTCCTTTGCCCTCGATCTTTCCCAGTGTTAGGCTCTTCTCCAGTGAGTACTTCCTTCTCATTAGGTGGCCAAAGTATTTCAGCCCATGGGATGCCACCTTTGTATTCTGAAATATTGTACATCAAAGGGAGAAAGGGTGATGTATATACATATTTAAATTTCCTAAGTACACATGTAACTTGATTGTTATATCTTTGAATCTTGATCCAGGTTTTATTCATCAGGCCTATTCCTGGCCAGAAATACAAAAAGAATTGGATGCAGCTGTAGACTTTGATATAGATAATAGGAAATATTCAGAGGACCCATTGGATACTTTTACTACTACATCTGTGGCTGAACTGAACACTGAACAGTCTTTTGGGGGTTGGACTAGAAGACTATAAGACCTCCAAAGTCCCTTCCAGCCAGGGGTGAAATCCAGCAGGTTCTGACAGGTTCTGGAGAACCGGTAGCAGAAATTGGAGTAGTTTGGGGATTTTGCCGGCGTACGCCCACCAAGCCATACCCACAGAACTGGTAGTAAAAAAAAAATGGATTTCACCACTCCTTCCAGCCCTATGATTCTATTCATTCTTTATCCAGGTCAAGTTCACAGTCTATCAGTCATTTATCAGTTATGGAATTTCCACCAATGATCAAGGGTTTGCACTTTCATTCAGTAATGATTAGGGAATCTATTTTGCCCTTTATAATATCCAACATCTTAATTGATCAGGGCATAAGATAATGCTTCGGTTGAGCCATCTAATAAAATTTTGGAGCTCTGACCTTGTGAAATAAATGGCAACAGGTTACTAATGAGCTGCAGGTTTCAGAGTATAGCGACGAAAGAGAATGAAATAATTTAGTTCAAGTTCATCATGAAGGGCAATAGAACGTGAGGCTAAACATTTTGTGGCATGGTAGCAAAATATGAAGAAGTTGTTGCTTTGAGAAATCAGCATGGGGTTCTACTGTGTGCATAAACACAAACACATCATGTTTAGAGGCAGTCAAAGCTGTGTCGTAAATCCAGAAGAGAACCCTTTCAGCATGTTTAGAAGAATGAGGAATCAAAATCTTTATTAGTTCTTACTCTGAAATGAAACAATTTCACTAGTCTGGCTCTGGAACAAAACAAAAAAAAATCACATTTACCCAAAAGAAAACAGTTCTTTTCCGTATAATAATTATCTTATACCATTTTCATCCTTGCTTGTTTATTTATTAATTTGTGTTTATTAAGTAATCATTTGCTGCCAGCTTGAAAGTAGAATCGCAGAGAACAACCTATATAGTGTTGCTCATTAGCTGAGGACAAAGCCAAGACAACCTGTTGGGACCACAGCAGAATTCAGAGGTTACATGGAATTCTCTGAACTGTGATTAACATGCATGGAGATGCGACTCCAGATACCTTCCTGCGGGTGACCCCTGCGTCCTCCTCCCGCTCTCAGCATATCTTCACAACAATAAAAAGACCCTTTTTTGTGTGTTTCAAAGTGTGCAACTCTACCAGCATCATTATCACATTGACTGTATATCCAAGGTGATGATCTGATTTCCATGGGAAGCATTGCTTACCACCTTGCCATCCTAGACAAGAGCACCTGCCTTCCAGTTTCTTCTCTACTCCTCCCCCTTGCAGGTTTGGCATCTTGTTTATGGAAGCGGTGGCTCAGCGGCTACGATTTTTTTTGGTTGTTTGTATGCAGGGCCAATGAGAAGCCTCAAGGATGCATGCCACTTTAGAGGCAGCTAGAAGTAATATTGATTTGCTGAAGTTTAAACTTGGAAAAAAGAAGACATCTTCGTGATTATAAATCTATCAGCAGAAATCAGGGTGGGGGGAAGGTAAATATTCCAAATTCATTTAAACACATGCAACACTTCAGAAAACAGATGAGTTGGCAGTCTGATATTCCTTCAGTCGTTTAAAACTTCAAGACTTTAAAGTGGTGGGAAAGAATTGGCAGCTAATATATATTTTTCAATGTTGTTGTTAGTTGCAAAGTTGTGTCCAACCTATCACAACCCCATGGACAACGTTCCTCCAGGCCTTCCTGTCCTCTACCATCCTCTGGAGTCCATTTAAGCTCATGCCTACTGCTTCAGTGACTCCATCCAGCCACCTCGTTATCTGTAAAATGTATTTTTCAATACATAAATGTAAATGGTTTCAGTGTCACCTTTTTACAAATTCACCTTACCAAGCATGATTTAAAGATTTTTTATTTTTTATTTTAAAGTAAGGGAAGCTATGTTCACCATGTTGCCAAGATAATCGCATGGATCCTTCCACAAAGTCAACAGGAATCGAGATTTGATGGAAGGAGCGCAAACAAAAAAAAGGTAAGCTAAAGAGAGAATATATCCCCATCTAGTGGTAGGGATAGGTAGTGCAGCAATTATTTGCATAATTATGATAAAGAATCCCTCAACAGGATTGAAAAATGACCACTATGAAGAAGTAAAATTAGATTTTGCTTAATCATGATTCACTATTCAGACAGCCAACTTGCAGATCAACAACTAAGGGCTACACTGAGGAATATCACAAACAGTTCAATAACAAGAAGTCTCTGCTTTTACAGTAAAAAAATAGCCTTGACTTATATAGGAGGTGAGCCAAGCAAAATTATCAATAATTTTGATTCCGCCATTTCAGTTCTTCCCAAAGAGGGAATCTAAAGACAAATGATCAATGAGTAATAAAGGTCAGTAGTTTGCTTTTCTGCTAGTAATGGATTAGGGAATAAAATAACATTAAGTTCAACACTTGTTTTCTGAAGCATTGAAAGCCCATGGAAAATGCAAAAACGAAACAACCGTTAAATTAATGTTACCTGATCTGATTAACAGAGGTCCCAGCTAAGTACTAAGTGGCATGAAATAAGATATAATAGAGCTTTTTCCATTCCAATATAAAATAATTCAGAAGAGAATTAATTCAGAAGCAATTTATGTTAGTCTCCCTTTCTTATACACAGGTCAGGTTAGGTCAGCATCTATGAAACAGTAAGCAAAGGCTCTCAGAGATCAGGAATTACAATTGCCTAAGTTAAATTAGAGCGAGTACAGCTGAGAGCTTCAAAATCTAATAAAAAGAAGGAACTCTCTCTTATTTGTTCACTCACCATGGTGATCAGACTGACCAAACTAATTTGATCCAGAATCTGAAATTCTAATAAAATTCCAGTATGCTTTAGACAGCTTGGATATTATGCTGAAAAGTAGGTTTAAAGAAAATGCAGTTAAAATTCATCCTTTTTTGTGGATTACAGAGTTCATAGACTGATGGTTGTGTAGATACATGTAACTTCTGACTTGCATTCTTATTGGCATTACAATTCATATTTTGAGAGAAGTAGCAGAACAAAGAACAAATCCAGAGGAAACAAGGTAAAGAAAAAAAAGAATCCTCAGCAGGGGTGAAATCAAGCAGGTTTTGACAGGTTCTGGAGAACCAGTAGCGGAAATTTTCAGCAGTTCCAAGAACCAGCAAATACCGCCTCTGGCTGGCCCCAGAGTGGGGTGGGAATGGAGATTTCACAGTATCCTTCCCCTGGAGTTGGGTTGGAATGGAGATTTTGCAATATCCTTCACCCAGAAATAGAGAGGGAATGGGGATTTTGCAGTATCCTTCTCCTGCCATGCCCACAAAGCCATGCCCACTGAACCAGTAGTAAAAAAAAAATTGGATTTCACCACTGATCTTCAGATCATCACTGATCTACCAAAGGCAAAGAGTCACATCTTCAGGGCCCTTAAAAATATGCAACCATTTTGACCATTTGTATTTCAGGGGGAATTCATTCCAGAGATGCAGCTTGACACACATCCCACTCTGTTCATGAATTGCATATGGTCAATATTATTGCAAGGTCTATCATCTATATAACACATCATCTAAGAACTCTTAATGTTATTTTTGTATTGTTCTGTATACTTTGCTTAACTATCTCCAAATGCATGGCCAATTTGAACTCAATTTGAAATCTCTGAGGTGTTCAAATTATTGACTGCCTTTTACCATTTGTTTTGAAATCTGTAACTGCCCTTGAGTTTGAAAGCCTAGCACTTTTTGTTCTTTTTGCCGAACTACTCAAAATTTCTGCTGCCAGTTTTCCAGAACCTGTCAGAACCTACTGGATTTCACCCCTGGGTAATTTCTGTCTCTATACCTCACCTGTGTTGATAAAGGTATCCCTAGCACATATGTGCTAGTCATTTCCGACTCTAGGGGGCAGTGCTCATCTCCGTTTGAAAGCCGAAGAGCCAGTACTGTCCAAAGACATGCCCATGGTCATGTGGCCGGCATGACTAAATGCCAAAGGCACATGGAGCACTGTTAGCTTCCCACCAAAGGTGGTCCCTATTTTTTCTATTTGCATTTTTACATGCTTTTGAAACTGCTAGGTTTGCAGAAGCTGGGAAAAGTAATAGGAGCTCACCCCATTACACGGCACTAGGGATTCGAACCGCTGAACTGCCAATCTTCTGATCGACAAACTCAGCTGCCTTACCACGCTGAGCCACCGTGTGTCCTAATTTAATACTGTACTTCAAAACTCAACAATTGACACCTGTTGATATCATATCATAAACTTAAGGAATTGATGTGCTTTGTGTAACATATATTTTTACAAATGTCTGCAAAAATACATAAATTGATGAAATTCATTATTTTATTTTATAAAGCGGGAAGGCTTTATAAGATACCATTGTTTTATTATAGATGTTGTGTGTCTGTGTGTATTCTATTTTATATTGTATGTTTCTTGCCTAATCCTAATAAAATAAATAGTTTTACTCATGCGGAAGCCCATCAAATAGTTTATCATTGTAAAGAGTTGCAATACAGGTAGTCCTTGAGTTTTGATATTAATTGGGACTAGAATTTATATGACCAAGTGTTATGATCAAATAGTGTGATGTTAGAATATTGCTTAACTATAGCAAGCCTGGCAGTCCCCATTCCCTTCATTCAGCAAGGATCAGAGATCATTAAGCAATGATCTTTTCAAAATTTCCTGCTAGTTTCCAACAATCAAAGTCAATGGGGAAGCAGTTATGACATGGTCACTCTCACCCAAGGTTCCTGCAGTTGCAATTCCCTTTTTCTCTGTTCATGAGAATTGTCCAGAATGGCTATTTCTCTAGTTTCCTCCTCTAGTTTTTGGACAACAAAGTTTTCAGCTGGGTTGGTCAGGAACCTAATTTTTATTTGTTTGTTTGTTTATTTATTTGTTTATTTTTTTATTTATTTTGTCGATTACATATTAGGAAATATATATAAGTATAAGCATGAATTGGATATAAACATGAATACAAATAAAGAGAACATTAGGACAGGAACGGTAGGCACGCTGGTGCTCTTATGCATGCCCCGTACAGACCTCTTAGGAATGGGTGAGCTCAACAGTAGACAGTCTTAGGTTAAAGTTTTGGGAGGTTTGGGATGAGACCACAGAGTCAGGTAGTGCATTCCAGGCATTGACCACTCTGTTGCTGAAGTCGTATTTGCTGCAATCAAGTTTGGAGCGATTTACTTTGAGTTTGTATCTAGTGTGTGCTCTTGTATTGTTCTGGTTGAAGGTGAAGTAGTCCTAACAGGCCTCTTGGGCATACACAGATAAACATTTAAGCAGTGGCTAATCTTCTAGAAATATCCAAGAAAATGACATTTCATGGAAGTTGCCCTTCTTCTTCTGAATTAATAATTTAAAAACTGTAATTAGAACATTGAGGATTTGCCAACAGGTATCTATCATTTGTTGAAAGAAGTTCATTGTATTTGTTCAGTTGAAGGGATACTGTGACAGCGTACACTGGGCCATGAGGTTCTGAAGGGTGTTCAAGCTTTGTGTTGGTTTGCTGATAAGGAGAAGCTGAAAGCAATTCAATAGTTAATTTCTCATAGGAAGATGTTCTACTGAAGAAGAAGCGATTGAGCTGGCATCAGAAATAGAATCTTAAATTACAACAGGAAACCTAGGAAGGACAAGGAGTGGAGGGAGAAATATAATAGAAGGAATATAGTATCTAGCAACTAAAATGGACCTAGACAGCAGTGACTGTTATAGATTCATGGGTGTAATAAAGAATGGAGATGGCTAAACCGTGCAGCACAGCTGATCACTGAAAATACATATTCAATGAAACCAGTAGCTTTTTAAACTACTGGTTCAACTGAACCGGTAGCTAACTACCGGTTCGCCTGAACTGGTCATTTTTTTAACCACCAGTTCAACCAAACTGGTAGCTTTTTCTTAAACTACTGGTTCACTTGAACCAGTAGTTTTTATCACTACTGGTTCACTGGAACTAAAGCAAATTGATAGTATTTCACCCCTGCTTGTAACCAAAAATTACATGAATTTTTATCAATTTCTACTCACTCATGAAAGTTTGATATCTATAAACATGCAATTTTATAGCAATTTTTCCAAGGTAAATCATTGCTCTGATTATGGTTCACTTTTTTAAAAAGAGAAAATTGTAAAGCAATGTTATTAAATTAGCATAGCAAGATCATATGCATATTCAAGAAGGAACACTACCTCTAGATCCTGAAGATGATTTTGTCTTATTTTGTGTAAAAAAAATATAACCAATACTGCCAAGTTATGGTCCTTTATCATAGAGCGGTACTCATACCAAAATTCATTGTTACTGCAAAAACTTTCTTGACACAGTATAAGTACTTACAAAGACCGACAAAGTCCAAGGGTATATATCATTAGCCATTATAAATAAACTGAAGAGAAGGTTCGCTTTACCAAATATCTGGAATCCCATAAACTGTTAAGTTGGTCCATTCTACTTCCTGAACCAGCAAAAAAATAAATTGAGTTCCAAGATTGTTATTTTATTGTTATGAACACTGATTCTAATGGAACAATGTATTTGCTCAAAGTGGAGGCACAAGCAGATGTGCTAATTCAGCAAAGAAAATATATTGGGCATATAGCAAAAATATCCTTGCTTTCGTAATTAAATTAATACAATTTCTACTTATCTAAGCACTTTTTAAAAATTATCTTAACCTGCTGGAACCATGAATCAGGTTTTGTAAAAGAAGAAGTACAGTAGAGAATTAAATAGGAGATTAATTAGTTTGGGATTGTAATTTTTGGCTATTTATAATCATGCACCTGTTTCAGCTTTCAGTGTAACCATGAATTATTAATATACATATAAGGATGGTCATTTATAAAGTGGTAATCAGTTGGGCTGTATACATAGAGACATAAGAAGCTGAAAAGAATATTATGATGTATTCTTACAATGTTAATGCTTTAGTTTCCAATATTTTAGTTAGAAATGTTATTGTTATAAACATGAATTATTTCTTACAATAACAGTTAGGATGTAAGAATTTAGTGTCACTTATTATATAAGGATTTTTAATTAGCAACATGTAGCCTTTGAAGCAAGTGTGGAAACTATTTCAAGGAGAAAAGCAACCTAGAACTAAGGAGAAATTTCCTTCCAGTTGAACAATTTGCCTCAAGAAGTTGTGATTGCTTCAATCATGGAAGTTTTTAAGAAGAGATTGTACAACCATTTGTCTGAAATGGTATAGGTCTTATTGCCTAAGCAGGGGATTGGACCAGAAGATCTTCAAGGTCCCTTCCAATGATTCTATTTCTATTCTATTCTCTCTCAGCAAAAGAGTTCCTAGACTTCCAAGTCACAGGGAAAATGTGGGTATCTATGATCCTCCAGATAAAGGACCTTTATCATCACAACCTATGGTGAAGGATGTAGAGTTAGATTTTAATAATGTCCTGGAGGCAATGATCTACCAAATGTGATACAGGATATCAAGATTTCGAGAGTATGTAGCAGAGGTAGAATTTTAAAACAATAATGTGATTCAGCACAGACCTTGAGATTTGGAGAAAAAAACCCAGAGATTGTTTCCTCCAAAAAGGGAAGACTGATAAAGCAGATGAGCTGCCTGATTTAGCTGAATATTTACATTATAGGACAGTCAGAAAAGGATGACTTTTGTACTCTTGATGATCCTATGTTATTGTAACAAACTGGACCAGCTTTTGGATTAATCATGTATTTTATATGAATGATCTTAAAGATGCGTAAATAAATGAACAGCAGATTATCAATTGGAAAATAAGTCAAAATAAAGGTAAGGAGTCCCTCAAGGCAAACATGACAGAGAGTGACCAGATAAATGCAGTCCTTTTCCAAACAGTGAATGCTGTCACTGCCTTCTTGAAAGATGTTTTCAACTTCTCAATCTAGCCTACAACTCCTACTATTTTTTGGTGATCTACCATCCAACCTCTAATGAGGCTCAGCTATTCTTAGCTTCCAAGACTTCAATCTGCAAAGCAGAGAAATTAGTATTCATCTCAACCAGAAATGTTTGTGTTCTAAAAAAAGAAGGTATAAAGACCTTAGTGAGAAACCATAGTTCTCAAAGGCCAGCACCCACCCTTTCAGCTCCAAAACCAGAATCTATGTGTCAGGTTCTCTCTTCTTGCTTATTGATCCTTCTTCTATGATTTCTTAGCTACAATTATCCTATAATTCTCTCCTGTAGATTTGCATCTGAAGTTCCTTTAAAAACATCTCAGCCTACACTGACCTAGGTTGGATGAAGAATTGTCCTCAAAAGGCCAAGTATGCTTTCTGGAAGAGACACCAAATGGTAATGAAAGACTTTCTGCACCACATTGTATTTATTCAACTCTCCTCTCCCCACCCCAACAAGAAAGAAGATAATGATGCTTTCTGCAGTATTTTAAACTGACTATTAAGGAAGCTCTATCAATGTGTTGGAATGATTATTCAGACATTTAAAGAAGTAATCTTGACCTACCTTTGCAAACTAATGAAACAAATAAGTTTGTGGAGACAGGTGCTGTAATGCTGCATTTGCACACTGCTGCTGCAGCATGTTTATTTCTGCCAGCCAAGATGGATCAAGACCAAATTTCTCTTGACATCACATCCTGCAGGGTGAGTGCTTCAACTTCTGCATTGCTGGGTTTGTCCCACTGCATTATAATGCTCTTTTTGTTGTATTTTTCTTTTACTGAAAGTCGCTCAAATGTTTGCCTGAGGATATGAGGACTAAAAGTAAGCACTGAGCCTAGAACTCAATAACCCTCTGTATTGATAATTTGGCCTCCTACTCCGGTATGATAAATGAGGTCTAAATTGGAGTTGTACGGCACACACTGAAAAGAGAATCCCAGCTCCTATAAATAAATAATAATGATCAAATGTGGACAGAATGAACAGTTTTACAAACTTGCATTCAACATAACAATGCTGAAGCTACAGGAAAGATAGTAGCTTTCCCCTAAATGTTCAAAGAGGCAGCTTCCATACTCTTGCCCATATTTTTTGCTATTTTTCCTAGCTGCAGACAGCCAAGAAGCCAAAGAGAGCAAATGAAATAGACAGGGCTAGTGTCTCGGAGTATTAGCACCTTGGAGAGTTCCCTACAGATTGTCTAAGGGAGACAAAACTTCCATAGAAAAAGCTTCTGTTCGTAAATCAGTCTTTATAGTATTTAATCCTGATCAAAACAAGACTGGAAGGGCCTGATATCTTCAATGCTACTTGCTGCTGACTCTGAATTTAAAGTTTCCTACACTTTCTGAAGCTCAGATTTATGGATGGTTACTGAGGTCTAAAGTCCCCAGGCCACAATCTCAGCTAGAAAGACTTGCTGAGGGCTTTTCCTAAACTAGGATGACCTGGATTTTTAGAAATCTTCCTCAAAATCTTACTGGCTTATTACCCTTGGGACAGAATATAAACTTTAAAGAAGTTAAATTCCATCTATGCTTCGACACTTCTATTCCACACTTAATTTAGACATATTACTTTTGATCACTTATTATATTTCATTTTTATCCATGTCCAGTCAATTCAGCCAAAATAAAACTTTGTTTCCAGTTCAAATATTCAGAGTAAAACAGGAATATTAAGTTAAGGCAAAAAAGTCTTTACATCCACATTCTTTTTCCAACTGAGTTGGTCCACTTAATGGAGGTTAAAATATATAAAGATATCTATTAAGTCCTTTCTTTTTTGCAAACAAAAATTTCTACAGGGTTAAAGCATTAAATATATTTAGTGGAAACAATCAGTACAATTTTGTCCTATTCTAACAGAAGCCAAACATTTAATTTTTATTAGTTAATGATGTCATGTTTCCAAATTATGAAATGAACATACAAATAGCAATAGAACTTAGACTTATATACTGCATTATATTCCAGTCCTCTCTAAGTGGTTTACAGAGTCAGCATATCACCCCCCAACAATCTGATTTTACCAACCTTGGAAGGATGGAAGGCTACATTAACCTTGAGAAGTGAGAATCAAACTACTGGCAGTTGGCAGAATTAGCCTACAATACTGCATTCTAACCACTACATCACCACTGTTCAAATCCACTGGCAAGCTGAAGAAATAGTGGACCAACTCATTAGCTGCTGCAAGAAGATTGTCCATATTACTGCAATGACATGGCAATGTAACAACAATGGCACACTAAAAGTCCTGCAAGGAATACCATTTGCCTATAAGCAGGAACCAGTGGGATGACAAAATAGACAACGTAATAGAAAATAAAAACCTAAAGAGCTTGGGAACTTTAGAACTCACGCAGAAACGCACCTGCCAAATAATTCTTCAGACTTAACAACTCTTGATAAGAAAGAAAGAAAAAGTCTGGATCGTAGATACTGCACTACCTGGAAACAGCAGAGGAGAAAAGAAAAAAACAGAGAACATAACAAAGCACAAGACTTGCAAATAGTAACAGAATGACTGTGGGAAAAGAAGATAGTAACAATAGTAATAAGTGTTTTGGGTACAATCTCAAAACATTTGAAGCACCTCTTGAACTCCATTGGCATTGACAAAATCACCAGTACTCAATTGCAAAACAGCTTACATCTTGTGACTGCACTTTTAACACTATCAAAGAACATCTGTCTATCCCAGGTTCTTGGGAAAGACTTGATAGGTTGATTAAAATGCCAAGTCCAGTCTAAACATCAACCAACCATAATAAATTCTCCAGAAACTGCTAGGATATCTGACAGGTATCCTAGTAGTTTCTGGAGCATTTATTATGGTTGGTTGAACAGATGTTTAAACTGGACTTGGCATTTTAATATATAACTGCATGTTGCTTTGAACTTGTTCCCTGCTTGCGATTATATAATTAACTTATTTGAGAGATGAATTGCATGAACATAATCCACTGAAAATCTTTCCGTTCAGGATATTCAAAGCACTGAGTAGCAAGATGTAAGTTGCACCTGCAGAGTGATGGGCAACATCAGAGTCAGGATTATAATGTGAAAGTTCATAGATTTCAAACAAAAAGATTTGTTGACTCATTTACTGATGTCTATCTAATAATCACCTTTTAACTGCATGAGCCATACGGAAGGTGATTTCAGCGAGAAGTGAAATGAGATTTCCCTATATTCAACCAGACTATCGGGGGCAAGAATTTAATATTCATAAGTAATGAACTCCGGACAGATGCTTGAAATCAGTTCAAACAAAACTAACAAAGAGTTTACAGCTGATGACTAGCTTTATAGATCTAATGAAGGAGGTTCAGATTCACAAAAAACATCTGTCATAATTGGACCTTAAATGTAACTCAAATTCATTACTACACTAAGATGATCTACAGCAAACATTTTTTAAATTTGTGAGTGCTCCCTAATCAATATTTGAATCATTCTAGGCCAGTGGTGTCAGACTCAAGGCTTGGACGTAGGATCCAGCTCAAAGTATGCTTAGATCTGGCCCATGGGGCTGCTCTATAAACAGTGGAGCAGCCCTCGGTGCCTCTGCCAGCAAAAACAGAGCTTCAGAGGAGTGCAGATAGCCTCCCTGAGTCCTGATTTTGTTGGCAGGGGGTTGCAGGAGGCCATCACAGGCAAAAACAGAGCTCCTGAGCCCATTTTCTCTGACAGAGTGGTCAGGCCACCTACAGGCCACCTACAGGCACTTAAGCTGGCCACGCCCACCCTGGTCACATCCATTCCCAACCCCCCAAGGTCAAACACAACACTGATGCAGTCCTAAATGAAATCAAGTTTGACACCCCTGCTCCATTCTATCACGTCTTTCCGCTTCTTAAAGAGGAATGCTAAAAAAAACAGTGAACTGGAATTGGGTATGTCTAGTTTAATGAAAAGAGGGACTGGAGACGACATGATAGCGGTGTTCCAGTATCACAGGGGCTGCCACAAAGAAGAGGGAGTCAAGCTATTCTCCAAAGCACCTGAGGGCAGGACAAGAAGCAATGAGTGGAAAC
>JANHFP010001089.1:58207-77809 GCA_032468135.1 Calamaria suluensis | reverse complement strand
TTCAGTTTCTGAATCTATTTCTAACAGCACATTATACAGCCTTTTAATATGCATTCGACTTTGGTCCCTAATTTGCTGGAGTTTAGCAGAGTTTTCTTATTAAAACTGAATATAAACACTTATGTATAGTGTATTTCTTTGATTAGTTTGTTGAGACTAAATAAGCCAGTCCAAGGTCGGTCCAACAAGGTTTATTCAATACACGTTATATAGAAGACAAGCAGTAGCGAACTGAACTCGGTAGCTGAAACCGCTACTTATATAGCCGGCTTTCGCGCCAAAACGATACAAAGTAATTACCTTTTGCAACTGTGTTTCCCGCCTCTGCCTGCAAAACCGCCCACTCTTTTCCCAGGCAGATTCCAACAGAACATTTTTAAACAACTCATTCTTCTTTACAGCTTCAGCTATTCTTATTTCTCTTTGCATTCCTTATCGAGCACTATTTAATATCATTATTTTTTATCCATGGATCTTAGGTTCCTGGGCGACACCCCTTCCCCCCCGTCCCTGAAGCAGGCCCGGCTTCCTCCATGCCCTTTCCTCCTTGTTTTGCTTCATCCCCTCCTCCTGTGGCTCCTGTAACTTCATCCTCTAGTAGGGTTTTATGTTCTTTCAAAAAGGCCTCAGCCTCTATAGTAGTATTTATTCTAATTTTATTCCCCTCCCAGAAAATCAATAATCCTTCCGGCATGATTCCTTTAAGATACAGCTTGTTTGATAAAAAAAAATAATAATATTTACATCTTGTATCACGTATCTTTTTTGGAATCTGCTTAAGAATAGTTACTTCTTTATCTCTATACTTTAGTGCCTCCCCTTTGCACTCTGAGTACCTCATCCCTTGTTTCTCTCCTTAAATTTTTTATATGTATCTCTCTGGGGATATTGTGTGTTTTAGCATAATATGAATTCACTCTATATACCTGATCAATGTCCCACCAAATATGATCTTTCTCTTTCCCAGTAAATTCTACCAACATTGTACTCATTATATTTTTAAGATCCTCGCCTGTTTCTTCTATATTTTGAAATCTGAGAAAGAATGATGTACATTCTAATTCCATGCTCAAAATTACATTTTCAAGGTCCTGTTTTTCCCTTTGAATACCCCACATCTCCCTCTCCAGACCCTCTCTTGTCTCATAGTCTCTTGTCCTTGTTTCATGTCCATCTGTCCTTGTTTCATGTCATTCTTCCCCAGCTACAGTTTTTCCAACATTTCTGTATTTTTTTGCATATCCATTGCTCCTGCCCCAGACTTGTCTTGTTGTGTCAGAAATGTTATTTTTGATTGAGTACTGGGGCTGGACAATGCTGTGCTGGGTGCTGAAACTAATTTCCTGGTGGTACTTTCTCACCTCATGGCATCTTAATAATGCTGTTACAGTCTCTCAATGATATAAAAGCTTTTCTTTTTCAGTTATTTGTAGGGTGGGTTTTAGAAGTGGAGAGGCTTTTCTGGGAGGTCCCAACATTCAAAAGTTCAAAAGTCCAATAAGTAAAAGTTTTAATTGTTTTAATTGGTTTCTTCACAAAGTCTATTCAAAGAGAGAGTCTCAGACCTTCTTCAGAGGAGAGGGCACCACCTAGTGACAGAATTAATTATTTTGTTGTGCCATGCCTTTCATAACCAGGAAGTCACAAGAGGAAGTGATGCAATTCATTGCTAATAAAGAAGCAGGAAGTCAGCCATCTGTATATCTGTATATGCAGGTCTAATTCCTCTTCATTTCACTGCAAAAGTGCTTGATTCAGATGCAAGGTACTTTTTAAAGTCCTCCCAACCTGCCTACAGGGGGGTTGCTGATACTGCTGCTGAAGTTCGGAGGGAAGCCTCCACCACCACTCCTATTCCTTGAAAGAAGCATCGAAGCTGTAAAAATGTCCCCTTTTTTATCCACCTCTGCTGTTCCCTCGAAAGAGATTCATTCTCAGCTTCCCTCCACACTGCACTGTTCTTTGCTTTTAATTACTCCTGCTGGGATGCTCAGCAAGATGACGCCATGGCATAGCCGGGCGTTCTCGCCCTCCAGCTCCTAGGGCAAGGCTAGCAAGCCCCCTCGTGACCGCCGTCAATTCAGGGGATTCCAGCAAGCCACCCCTAAGGCAGGCATTCCCTCCACCTGTGCTCCCAAAGAAGCCCACCGGGGGGACAAATCCAGATTCCATGGTGTGGAGCTACCCCAGACACGTCCGCTTTCCTCACGAACACGGAAGTAAGTACTCGGAGCTCCTTTGACTCTTTACTCCCACTCAAAGGGCAGATGGGAGTCCTGGCAAGGAGTACAGCTGTTGTGCACCAATTGGGTCTGTTCCTTGATCAGGTAGCTTCACTCTGAATTGCCTATCAGCTCTTGAATGGATTACAGGAGCTCCCATAATACACTCTAAATAGGGTGTTGCTTGAAGAGAACCAAACATTTTCAGGTAGTTCCCCCCCCCAAAAAAAAAAAAAAAAAAAACAACCAATAGAGGTGAAATGATTTTCCTGAAGAGGTTTGTGTGAAACATACATTTACATCAGCAGAGATTGTCCCAAAGGTGATTTTTCAGGAGGCAACTGGACTTTTTTTTTTCTTTTGAAGATGTTTCACTTCTTATCCAAAGGTTTCTTCAAAAGAAAAAAAATGAAGAAAATCCAGCTGCCTCCTGAAAAACCACCTTTGGGACAATCATCACCTGGATGACTGAGACTCTATACAGACTCTTAGCAGAGATTATCCATTCATAAACTTCCCTTGAATTCCAGGATCACCATTGAAGAACCAGAATTTCGTAAAATCCAGGAAGAATGCAA
Source organism: Calamaria suluensis (assembly GCA_032468135.1). Classification (NCBI taxonomy): domain Eukaryota; kingdom Metazoa; phylum Chordata; class Lepidosauria; order Squamata; family Calamariidae; genus Calamaria; species Calamaria suluensis. The sequence continues at coordinate 75,009 of JANHFP010001089.1, read as the reverse complement.
GGAAGCAAAATCTCCCAGAAAGACTGTCTAAGGAAGGAAGCTGCTCCCATTGGCCCTGGATGGATCCAAAAGGTTTGACTTTTTGAAGCATCCTTGTGGAACCAATAAACACATGGCCATAAACTTGAAAGTCTCACCCAGTTCTATAAACTATAAATGTTTCAAAATGATGAAGCAGGTACCTTGACATGGATGAGATTCAAGTAAATGGGTCATCGGGATTGTGTTGTGCATCACTTTTCCCATTCCCATTCCCATTCCCACCCATCCCTGTTAGAAAACTTTGAGTGAAAGGGGGACTTTCACAACGGGGGGGAGGGGATTAAGGTTTAATCCATGTTTAACAGGAAAACTGGGAATGTGAACATTTTTCCAGGAAGTACCATGGTTGGAATTTTATGGAAGTGAACGTGTCTGTACTGGTAGGAACAATGTCCCTGATGGAAGACGATCCATTTAGAGGCCTCCTTGTTGCTTCTCCTTCTGATTTCCCTCCTGGATTCCCTCAATTTTACATTCCCCCCTTACATCATTGAGCCGTAACTGGATAATAGCCAAGAGATGGAATTTCTGTTGGACTCCTTGATTCATCCTTGTGTTCTACTCAGGATGTAACAGACAATAACCCTGGGATCTATTGAAGGCTCCATCTCTCATAATCCTTACTTAAAATAAGCATCAACATCAGTCATGAAATGTAAAATTTGCACAAGTTCTGTGGGCGTGGCTTGGTAGTGGGAGGGCCATGTGACTGGGTGGGTGTGGTCAATTTATATTTTTTTATTTGCATTTTAAAGGCAACTTTTTACTACCTAAGTATTTGCTGGGATAGGTAGTAAAAAACTGCTTTTAAAAGGCAAAAAAAAAAAGAGCCTTCTATGATTGCGTTTCTCACCTTTGATCTTCTGAGCCTTTTCTTTACCTTTTTAAAGCAGTTTTATTACCTATTCCAGTGAACACGTAGGAAGTAAAAAAAATGCTTTTAAAAGGCTAAAAAGAAAGAAGCCTCCAATAAACAGGCAGAGGGGGCGGGGCCAGGGATTTTTGCTACCAGTTCTCCAAAGAACCTGCTGCCATCACAACTGGATCAGCTGAACTGATCCGAACTGGGAGCATTTCACCCCTGATCAACATCAATGTCAAATTTAAATATAAAAACTGAAAAGCAAAGAAAGTCTATGATTATACTTAGAAGCTGTTTATTATAGAACAAACAATGAATGGTTGATTGAGAATCAGGTCAGGGTGGGGCAGCAGAGAAGGACACAGCTTGGTGGATGGAGAATATCTGAGTGGAAACGAGGAGAATGAAGCCGATGTCTCCCTCTCTCTTAATGGAAGATTCTTCTAAAAATATTTGTCGTAACGTACATACTCTGCTGGAACAGAATTGCAGGCAGTAGTGTTGCAACAACGGGTGAGTTTGAGATAGGTCGAAGATCCTGATTTTCCACCGATTACCATGTCACAGTAAATATCATTGCGGCCCCGGGTGCAACCAGAAGTATATCTTCCCAATTTGCCATCTGTATTGGGAAATTCAAAGGAAAAGAAGGATTGTTTTTTAAAAAAGGAAGGGGGACTGGTGAAAAAAAGGCAAAAGGAAGGGGAACCCCTCCAAGTTTCGGCCCATTTCAAACCACCCTTCCTTGGAGCTCTGCACCTTACTGTAATATTCAGCTTCCGTGAAACATTGATCTGTGTCACAACTGTAGCACTGGGGATGTATATGAGGTTTACCATGCGCGGAATCAATGCACCACAGACAATGAGCTGAAACAGAGAAAGTTTTTATAGCCAAGATTTTGCATCACTTTACACAGTTCTTTCCACAATCAGCCAGATGTTTACATAGGATCTAGTATTCTTCTTCCCTTTGCTAAAAACATGGGAGAGGCACATTTTGTTTTAATCGTAATCACCAGTCAATTGCAACAGGCAGCTTTATTCGGAACAGTTATTTCCAAGTTATTCCACTTATTTGGCTCAATGGCTCAGCGGTTAAAGACATTGGGCTGGTCAGACTGGAAAGCTGGCAGCCCAGCATTGAGACTGAAATTCCATGCGACAAGGTGAGCTCCTCTTACTTTCTCCAACTCCTTCCCACCTGGTATTTCAAAAGCATGCAAGTGCAATTAGTTTGTATCATATGATTCTATTTTGGCTTTAACAGATTAACAAGGGTTACAAAGGACCTTATAGGTCAGTGATGGATAACCTTTTTGCCATCGTGTGCCAAAAGTGAGGGGAGCGCAAGGGGGGTGAACGCGTATGTGCCCACACCCATAATTCAATGTGCCCTGCCCCCATGCATGCACGAGTGACTCTGCTGCGCTCCCCCTTCTTTTGACACACAATGGCACAATGGGACTGGAAGGCCCATTTGTCCCCAGGCTCCAGAGGCTGTTTTGGAGCATGGGGAGGCCAAAAAGAGCCTTCCCACCCCCACCCCCCAGGGGGGGGGACTGCCTCTACCTACAGCCTCCTGAATGTGAGGCAACAGATTCACATCTAGGCTACCGCCCCACTCTTTTCATTTACCTTTCTCCTTACTTTCATTTGGAACAGCTTACAATGTTTAACATCTACAGACAAGACCACCTGCCTATCCAATGTCTTTGGGAATAACTTGGATAAGTGAACAAAGATGCCAAATCCAGTCTAAACACTTATGATGACTGTACAACGAATCATAAATTTATTCTCTATGACTTTGTCTGATTCGGGTCCCACCAATTTTTGCTTGTCGGCAAGTGGTCTTCTTTGTTGCCTTCTGCTATTTAGTGATGGTGATTTTCTCACTGCTGGTGGGGTTAGAATGTTGCTCCATTTGTTTTGGGATTTTTCCCAAAGCAGCTATTACTATTGGTACTGCTAATTTAAGCCCTACCTGAAAATAATCCCTACCTGAAAATATTTAATTGCTTGTATAGCTGGTCCCCACCATTTCCTCTGGTTAGGGTTAGGGAGAAAGAGCTGGAAATCAGGTAAGACAGCAAGAAGAACCCCCCTCCCCCAATAATACCACCCCAAAAATAAGGGCAAGTGCTAATTTCGGGGTTCAGAATAAATATAAGACAAGGTCTTATTTTTTTGGGAAACAACATAACAAACTCTGCTACTTACTTACCTATGGTGCTGAAGAGCAGAGTGGAGATGCCATACAGAAGAAACTTATTCATTTTGGATTTCATATGTATGCCTTCTTACCTGAATAACAATAGCAATAGGGCTTAGACTTATATACCATTTTACAGTGCTTCTAAAACCCTCTCTAAGTGGTTTACAGAGTCAGCCTATTGGTCCCCCAACAATCTGGGTCCTCCTTTTACTCACCTTGGAAGGATGGAAGGCTGAGTCAACCTTGAGCCTGCTGAGAATCGAACTGCTGAACTGCAGGTAGCTGGCAGTCATCAGAATGTATCAGCAGTATTTATCCACTAAAATGAACACCTGTTATGTAAAGTGGATGGGTGGAGTTTTGATCTCCTCTGAGATGACACGTCAATGTGTCCAGAGAGAAATTTCCTCCTCAAGCAGGGTTTCTCCAGGAAGACCACTATGCAACGTGTATTTGGTAGAATTATAAGAAAGAGAAGATGGTTTGTGCCAAAGTAAATTATTTGATTTTACATTTACATTTTCATAATCCATTTGAAGACAATGTGCCTTTTCTCCCATTTACAGATTTGCTTACAGATTGGCAGAGTTGCAAGGGACCTTATAGGTCAGTGATGGAGAGTCAGGAATGACTTGAACATATGTGCGAGGGGAACCTTTATCTTGTTAAATAGATCTTCAATCTCTATTAAATAAATCTCAAACTGACCACTTTCAAGAAAAGTATCCAGTCTTTTCCATGAACAAATTAAATGGGAATTCTAGGAAGATGCCTTGTATATTGTGGAAAGTTGAACTAATCAGATGTTTAAATAAAATAAAAGCAGTGGAGTTAGTAAAGTAGTAATCTCTTTATGATGGGGAAAACGGAGAGCATTGATCTCTATTAATTCCCAGATCACCTAAAAAGTGGCCACAGGGGCTATTATTCTGCTCCACATTTGAAGCATATGTCCGTCCCCCCCATTGTATTGGATGGAAACTGACCACAGAGAGATTCAACCTAGAAATGAGGAGGAACTTTCCAACCAATGGAACAGAAGTTGCCTTTGGAAGTTGTGGGAGCTTCATCAAATGAGACTTTCAAAAAGAGATTGGACTACTATTTGTCAGAAATGGTGTAGGGTCTCCTGTTTGAGAGGGGGGTTGGAATAGACGACCTATAAGGCCCCTTCCAACTCTGTTATTCTGTAACACCTGATGGTTACCCTTTATGGCACAGAGTGCTGAAAGTGGAATGTGTGTGAGTTCATATAAGTGCATGCCAGAGTGGCAGAACCTGAAAGAGCGCAGCTGTCACTGTTATAGGTCTCCTAGTCCAAACCCCACTCAAGCAGGAGACCCTACACCAGCGATGGATAAACTTTCTTCTGTTGTGTGCCAAAAGGGGTGGGAATGCACAGGGGTGTGCATGTGAGTGTGCCCACACAAATAATTCAATGTGCACTGACCCCCCCCAACATGCACATGGGCAAAATCAGGGAGAACACAGTGGGGGGGTTCCCCTATGTGCCCACATCCATAATTCTATGTGCCCTGCTCACCCACATTCTCATATGACCCCCTGTGCATGCACAAGTGACCCCTCACACTCCCCCTGCTTTTCTCTCTCTGCTGGCTCCAGAGCCTGTCTAGGAGTCTAGGAAGGGAGAAAACGGACTTCCCTCCGCCCCCTTGAGACCCTCTGGAGGCCAGAAACAGCCTGCTCCCTGACTTCTGGTTGGCCCAGAATCCCCAAATATCAGGTGACAGCATGCACACTCATTACCTGTATTAATGGTACCTGGTTGAACTTGTTATCAGTATAAAAGACACCTGTCCACAACCTCAGACAGTCACACTCCAAACCCCATTATGGTGAAGACCAAAGAGCTGTCGAAGGACACCAGAAAAAAAATTGTAGACCTGCACCAGGGTGGGAAGACTGAATCTGCAATAGGCAAACAGCTTGGTGTGAAGAAATCAACTGTGGGAGCAATAATTTGGAAATGGAAGACATACAAGACCACTGATAATCTCCCTCAATCTGGGGTTCCACACAAGATCTCAACCCATGGAGTCAAAATGATCACATGAATGGTGAGCAAAAATCCCAGAACCACACCGGGGAGGGGGGGGCTAGTGAATGACCTGCAGAGAGCTGGGACCAATGTAACAAAGGATACCATCAGTAACACACTACGCCGCCAGGGAGTCAGACCCTGCAGGGCCAGACGTGTCCCCCTGCCAGTACATGGCCGGGCCCATCTGAAGTTCACTAGAGAGCATTTGGATGATCCAGAAGAGGATTAGGAGAATGTCCTATGGTCAGATGAAACCAAAGATGAAACTGTTTGGGAGAAACTCAACTCATCGTGTTTGGAGGAGAGAGAATGCTGAGTTGCATCCAAAGAACACCATACCTATTGTGAAAGCATGGGGGTGGCAACATCATGCTGTGGGGATGTTTCTCTGCAAAGGGAACAGGACAACTGATCCGTGTAAACGAAAGAATGAATGGGGACATGTATCGTTAGATTTTGAGTGCAAACCTCCTTCCATCAGCAAGGGCACTGAAGATGAAACATGGCTGGGTCTTTCAGCATGACAATGATCCCAAACACACCACCTGGGCTACGAAGGAATGGCTTCGTGAGAAGCATTTCAAGGTCCTGGAGTGGCCTAGCCAGTCTCCATATCTCAACCCCATAGAAAACCTTTGGAGGGAGTTGAAAGTCCATGTTGCCCAACGACAGCCCCAAAACATCACTGTTCTAGAGGAGATCTGCATGGAGGAATGGGCCAACATACCAGCAACAGTGTGTGAAAATCTTGTGAAGACATACAGAAAACGTTTGAGCTGTCATTGCCAACAAAGGATATGTAACAAAGTATTGAGACGAACTTTTGATATTGACCAAATATTTATTTTCCACCGTAATTTGCAAATAAATTTGTTACAAATCAGACAAAGTGATTTTCTGGATTTGTTTTCACATGTTGTCTCTCATAGTTGAGGTATACCTATGACGACAATTACAAGCCTCTCTCATCTTTTTTAGTGGGAGAACTTGCACAATTGGTGGCTGAGTAAATACTTTTTTGCCCGTTTCCTTCACTAAACCATGCATAGGTGTGCCAGCGCGTGATGCATTTGACCCACAGGCCATGAGTTTGACACCCGTAATAGAATCTAATAGTATATGGAGAGGGACAGGGATGAAATGCTACCGGTTTGGACCAGTTCAGTAGAACCGGTAGCGGAGATTGGGGCTGGTTCACAGAACCAGTAGCAATCGCTAGTTGGTCACGTCCCCAAACTGATCTGTGGCCCTGCCATGCTTGCCTGCCTTCCGCGCTGCCTTTTTCTGCAGCATTCCCCTCCCCTCTCTTTGGATCGCCCTGCAGGGGAGGTCTGCCTTTGTAGAAACCAGGCGGGCAGTTTGTACTAGTGGGGGGGATGCACCCTCCACACTGGAGAGTGGGGCAAGAGTGCTCCGAAATTAGCTTGGGCAGAATGACGTGACAGCAGGATGTCAACTTGGCCATGCCCACAGAACTGGTGGCAACCATTTTTAGATTTCACCCCAGAGAGGGATCAGTGTAAAGAAACTATTAATTTAAATTGGAATAAGTAAAGGTATTACTAAAGAATAATTAAATAATCACAAGGAAACCATCAGCTAGATGATATTGACTCCTGAATTAAGTTGGAAAAATTAAAACTAACGGGAAATGCCATTTTGCTATAGCTTGAAATTGAAATAAAACAATTTGAGCATAAAAAAATAGGCATGTTTGGAATTCAGTAAGGCAAAAAGATAAATTTAAATGGTTGAAGCAATACCATGGTTCAGAGGAAAGGTTGGACTAGGAAGACACAATTAAAGAGTTAAGTGATGGTATATAGAAAGAACATGAACAGTAAAGGTAAAATAAACTTAATTACTAAGAGGCAAACTGGAATTCCTTCCTCAGATATAGTATACATGTAGTATATTGGAAACCAATATACTTCAAGCAATTTATAAGGCTTTTTCAGGTACAGGTATTCAGGCTTTGGTATTTCATGTAGCAGTCAAACAGATCTTTGATTTAGAAGACTGTTAAATATGCTTCAGATGCAATGAGTAGATCTAACCTCTACCGTGTGTTAAAATCCAATGCCCAAATAATAGTATTCCTTAGTTCAATCCTGCATTTATTTGGCAAATGTTCTCAATGCACGCATCCACAACTCTTTTGTAAACAATTATTACAACTACCATTTGTATATTGCTGAAGATAAATTGATAAACTAAAAAAATCCCATTCAGATTTACCAGACATAATTTTTAACAGCCATTCCTTTCCCCATCCCCCCAAATTAAACACACTTGCTTACTGACAGTAATTGGGACCAGGAATTCTGCAATTGTAAGGTACATTATCACTTAACCATGTCAATTTATGTTTATTCTAGGAGTCCCAGTTGCCATTGTTAGGCTAATCCCAAAGTCCCAGTTTCCTGTGGTCATTTCCTCCCCCCCCATTGACTTTGCTTGTCAGAAGCCAACAATGAAGATCACAATAGTGATCATATGACTGTCCCCCTTACAATAGTAGTAAGTACAAGAACCTGTTTTAAGTACTCATCATTCAGTACCACCATAACTGAACAATTGGTGAATGAGCAAATGTTAAATGAGTACCAATACATTTATTTCACAACCTGTGGGAACACCCTATGAAATATTTGTATTCCAAAATATTGTTTAAAGTTCCACGTTCTTTGTGCCTTATTCTTTTTCCAACAGAAAATATGTAAGTTTGCATCAAATGGAAGGAGCTATGCACCAACATTTTATACAACATCTCTTACTTTAAAATAGCACAGTAATTTTATTTCGGTACTCTTAAATGTCAATTTAAGAAAAATACTATGTGGGCAAAATGTTTTACAAATTATAATCATCTGCTTTCCTTAAGCATTTCATACACAAAGTATATTTTGTATTGATAATCAGTATACAATTGTTTTAGTGCCATTTACTTTTCAATGCAGTTTCATTTTAAGTGCCATTTATTTCTAATTTGGCTAAGATATGATCTCAGTGTTGTTATGCTGGTTTATCAGATTAAAAGCTGTTACAACAAAATGCATATGTAAGAATTGTTGCCAGGAAATATAATGCTCACTTAAATCAAGAGATGTTCCCAGTTTTTAAAAGGAAGTTTTATTTGAACAAGTTTCACTTAGCGCAATACACCTAAAAATAAATCACAACACAATGAAAGATTAAACCAAGGTCTCAGATGTCATCTGAACACTAAGACCAAAATCCTAAAGGTAAGCTGTATTGCACCTCACATTTCCCTATTAACTTAAAAAGCATAAATGTGCCTTACAAGATATTAAAAGAAAAAACTAGAACTAACATGCCAAAGGTTCACTTGAATTTCCAACACAGCTCCTATAACTTGTTTGTACAAAAAGCATGTTCCTGAACATGCACTGAAAACAGTGTTTGGTGTTATGTGGTATAAGAGCAACATTTAACATAATTGAAACAGCTTTAACCTAAATACACTTACTGCTCAAATACATTCCTACAACAAAAACTGGAAAAAGCTGAGTTGTTTAACAGGAACTTCTTTACTGGACTTACACCCTAGATGAATGTTTCAGCATATTCAAAAATACTGAACCTGAATGTTTTAAAATGATCCTGATTTCACTTACAAGTAAAGCATAAATCACAAGCTTGTATTGCAAAACTGTTAAACTTAGTTTTTTGTTTTCTTAAAAAAGTTGACAAAAAAAATCAGGTGACAAGTTACATTCCCCAGCCACCACTCATGTTGGACATGTTAGACATTCCAGCCATGCCATTCACCCCCATGGATGCACGATTACCACTGCTGTAGTAGCTGCTGTTCATTGCACTCTGGTTACCTAGAGTAGATAACATATTATACAATTTAGTACAAAAGTGCAGTGCTATTTCCAAAGCAACATGTTCCTCCCAAGTTTCCCCTCTTATATCACCTTGCATAATCCTGTACTATTAAAAAGACAAACTTACTTCTATGTCATTGTATGTTTTAAGATGTCTACAAAGCCAACTGCAAACCAGTTTCCCAGATTTTTGCAAAACATAGAATAGAATCAAATCCTGGAATAGCTTCATGCCCTCCCTCTACTGCACAAAATAATACACATGACCACATTACATACCATGAGATGCCAGAACTAGTTTCATGTGGATTGGATCCAAATCTTGATCACTCGGCATTTGCCAAACTATTTTCAGATTTAAAAAAAAATCTATGCTCAATCAGTGGCTCTCCATTGATCTTGCTCCTCTAGATTTTGATGTTCTAAAGCTAAAACCAAATACTAGGACACAATATCTGCACTTGTTTGCTGAAGCATGATGACCCTCATAAATGGCTAAATAATTCAAATAAAATTCTAAATAGACTTCTAAAGATTAATAAAAACATCTTACCATATCCACTCATGCTGCTTTGACCACCGTAGCCTCCTCCATAACCCCCACTTAACTGCTGGTTAGTTGGACCACCATAACTGGATTGGCTTCCTTTAAAGTTAAGAATATGTATGTTAATCACTTATTTAATGAGTATGAATTATACTTTATAAGGATTATATCCATCTTGTTCACCTAAACAAGATATTCATTTGTCCAGAGGTCTACATGAAAAACAAAACTCTATTCTTGTAGCAATTCTTAGTAAGCTACCCAGAGCCAGTGAGAGCAAAGTTGGGCAGCCATATTTGCTAGGGCTTGCATTGCTAAAACACAAATTGTACTATATTTGGCACATGAAACAAGGAAAATAAAAATCAACATCTGCTTGTATCACCACTAATTTCTCTTCTATTGCTTCTAATACTGTAATCTAGATCAAAATAGCAAATATACAAAACTTAGCTGATCTAATTAAAAGCTCACTTATTTAATTTCTCTGCAAAACGTTTTTACAGTTGAAAAAGTGGTTTCTAACTTCAGTATTGACAGCTGGTAAACTTCTAAGGAAAGTGATTTTATTGTTCTTTATGAACTTTAGTTTTGTTAACTTTTATTTGGCAAAAAAAATCACTCTGCAAAGTGCTATAAAAACAGCATACATAACCTTTAGAGCCGTGATGGCGGACCTATGGCACATGGAGCCATATCAGTGGGCACGCAAGGGTTCCCCTAAGTTCAGCTCTGATGCACATGTGACTGCTGGCCAGCTGATTTTCGGACCTTCTGGTTCTACCAGAATTCAGAAAAGAGGCTGTTTCCAGCCTCTGGATGGGGTGTGGGGAAGGCTCCATTTTCACTCTCCCCAGGCTCCAGAGCCTTTCTAGTGAAGCTGGGGAAAACTGAATTATGGGTGTGGGCACACGGACGAGCAAACCCCCAGTTAGCCATCCCTGCTTTAGAGCATATGAAATGACTAACAATTTCCATAAGCAAACTCAGCATTTGAAATTGCTTCTTTGCAGTACTGAAAAGTACATGCTGAAAACCAAACAGATCTAGGAATTTAATAGGACATTACTAAAATGAGTATCTGCTATAAGTAATAGCTGCCAATTCTACCCTTTATCATAAATTCTTAATTCAAAAAGGAAGTAGCAATATTACTTCTCTTGTGACGAGTGGCAATTATTTTAATTATTTTAAATTGTATAGTATGTGTTTTAATTTGCTGTCAACAGCCTCGAGTCTTGGGAGATGGGGCGGTATATAAATTGAAATAATAAAATAAATAAATAAATAAAATAAAGTTTGATGAATACCAACATTCCCCACTACTATTACCATTCCCCAATCTAGAACTATTCATTGCTCCATTCATACACATACAATATTTAACTTAATTGTTGGAATGTATATCTAAAAGTTGCATACCTGCCAATGTGTTAGTGTTCCAATCTTGAACCACCCCTTCGGTTTCCTTGACTGATTAAAACAAAGCTGAATTTCAGTTTGAGATAATTTAGAACAGGAAGTACATAAAATAAGCCAGTTTTGTTAAATATCAGCAGCACTAATATCAAACTAAATTGTTTACACCTACCCATTGCTCCCATCATTTGACTTCCATATGCACCACCACTTCCTCCAGCTGTAGAATTCAAAAAGAGTTCTACATATCGGTGTTCTGTAGAAATACAAAAACAACAAACAATGCACTGAGCTCACACAAGATCATCAAATTTTCAATGAAGACCTAAGTAACTTTAGGTATTCATTGCAAATATATTGTTCAATATTAAGAAATAATACAATTTATTCAGCTATCTAATATTGATAGAAACAGCATAATGCTGCAGATCAGGGATGTCAAACCCGATCGCATCACAGGCCATATTGTGATGTATCAGGATGCTTTTGCCTTTCCAGAGCCAGGTTGGCTTGTACCAGCTCAGTCGTAGTCTACGCAGGCTGTATCCGACCCACTGGCCACCAGTTTGACAGGCCTGCTGTAGATCAAGCATGCAACTTACGCATATTTGCTTTGTCTTTCGACATTGCAGCAACAGCATCTTCATGAGTAGCAAACTCAACATCCGCCTCTCCAGTGACTCTGCCATCGGGTCCAATTTCAATGTGTACTCTTACCGGGTTAAGAGGCGAAAAGAACTAAATAACGAACATCATACAGAAGAGCTGTCAGTCCATGTCAGTCTTATACATTAAGAATCAGTATTGTGATTCAATTAATGGAATAGATCAAAAAATCTACTTACATTATAAATATCATTCTCAGTAGCTCTGTAAGGTAATCCTCTCATATGTACACAATGACCAGTTGTACTTTGGAAAGTAGAGGATCCATCACCATATCTATGGTCTGACATTCCTGCAGAAAGGAGAGTCCACTCTAAATCATTTGTATGTATACTACGTTTCTTCACTACCCGTATAAAGAATACTTACCTCTTCCAAACCTATCGGATCCAAAGCCATAGCCATCATTATATCCATTGTAGTCATCATAGCCACCATAGCCTATAAACCATAATTCAACATTTATTGATATGAACCAAACACTGCACTCATTGTAGCTAATCTGTACTGTAAAAATGCTTCCTTACCTCCACCATAAGCACCACGTCTCATTCTTTCAAAACCACTGCCTCTGCCAAGGCTGTTATAGCCTCTTCCTACACCTGGCCGGTCATAAGGACCAGGACGCTGCATGGCCATTAATTTGCGAGGAGGGTCATAATGTGTGCGCACTTCTGCTCTGCTACTCTTGAAGATTTCAATGTACCTAGGTTTACATACATAAAAATAATTCAGTTTTCTTCATAAAGACACACACTAAATTACAAGCGATAGTACAGCCTTGCAACTGACAATTATAGGCCAGTTTTTAGTAACAATTATCCAAGGCTACTTTTAAAAAAATAGTTTGAAGTATGTGCTAATTATGCTATCCCAACCTTAAGGGTTAATGACAGCTAATAGTCAAAATATGCTCTGGAGGGAAACGTCCACTCAACAGGACCCGTGTTTTGCTCATATGGCAATTGACAGGAGGGGTAAAAAGCTAGCCTCCGCCAGAATTTTAACCCATCAATACATTAAAATAAGCTTTATGTGCTCACAAGACCTATGCGTTTGCATAGCAAATTAGCATAGGCAACAGATGCATGCTTTGATTAATTAGTCACAAAATTTAGAATAACCCTTTGTGACATTTTTGAAAGTTAATTCTTTTATGTGAAAATTACACAAGAAAATGTTACATCATTGTATAGAACAAGTTTAGTAATCACATTTTCTTATGGTAATAAAAGGCTATGTGTATTTAGAACTAGAGGCATAATTGGTGCTATTAAAGAAATGTAAAGCCATAATCTCTCAACTTCTGTAAATAACTTTAAACTAAATCAGAATTAACAAGATTATGTGAAATAGGGAAGAGCAAAACAAGCACATCAGCCAGTCTGCACATGAATTAAAAGAAAGTAATATTTATGAAAACAAAGGAGGTGTTAGAATATGAAAGTATATATTGTAAAGTGAGCACTTAAGAAGAGAGAATATGGATTTAACAACAGTTTACCATAAGAAGAGCGACATATCCAACCAACCATCCATCCCCACCTGTGCCCTATTCTTTCCTTGTGTTTCTTTAGAGCCTTTTCAGCTATTTCCTGTGAAGCAAACTGCACGAAGGCCTCCCCCGTACTCCTCCCCTGGAAGTCCACCGGCAATGTTATCCCATTTGGCACGATTTCCAACCCTTCAACCCAAGGACAAATAACCCCAGTAGGGGGTAATATTAACATCACGAGCCCAATCAAGATTTTCTTATAGCTTTAAAAATATACCAGAAGTTATACTTTATATTTACAGAATCAGTATACCGTAGTATTAACTCTATAACAGAAACATGTCAATATAAATGCAGCAAATATAGCCTTCTTAACTTATCCTGCTTGTATACAGCCACATTCCTGCAGCTTTAATAATACTCTCTCAAATTAATGCAGGATATGTTAAGAAAAGCAACAATCCATTTTTATATAAACAAATTAAAATTTTCAATTAAATCACAGCAATTCTACAAATCAGAATACATAATTCAAATATAGTTATGTAAAATATTTCACAGTTCTAAAACGACAATGATTTGTATATTATTTCAAGTAACTAAAAATGTAAACATTTTAAGGTTTGTAGCAAGACCTATAGAATAGACATTTTTCAATAAAATCTGAAGTTAATACAAGTTGATCTCATATTTCAGAAATACATTTAAGAGTCTTTGGACTACTGCGTTCATTCAGAACATTGAAATGTAAACTTAATTTCTATATTTGTTTTACTCTTAATTTTTGCTATACAAATGCATGAACTTTTAAGTCAATTTTATACAACTATAAAGACATTGTAAAGCACGAAACCAGTCTTTTATAAACAGAATTTTGTGTATTGATATTTAATGTCAGAAAATGTTCTTTCTTATTTTAGAGTAGGTAAGTGTAAAGTCTATGTCAAAAAGAAAATATTTCAAAATATTCAGCTCTGCAAAGTAATATCTTTAGCACATAGCAGAGATTATATCAAATCAAAAAATTAACACAAATGTTTACTACATATTATTCTCACTTCCCCAACCATCTCCCCTCCTCCCACATTGTACACACTTCTGAAAAATCTTTGATATTCCTTGATATTTTCATTGATATATGAACAATATCCAAAGTTGGTCACTACAATGTATTCCACTCTTTCAGCCAATTTAAAAATCAACTGTTTAATTAACTAGAGATTCAAGTCAATTTTAACAAGCATTTAGAATACTTGTCTAAGTGGAGTGTAACAATTAAAATAATTTTCCCTCTAATCTATCAACCTCAAAGAATTGAAGTTTTAGTATATATTTCAAATTATAGTTCAAGTTTTTGTCTTTCTGAACACATATAAAAGGAAGAACCATTCAGTATTAAAAGTTTAATATGCATAGTTATGGTTTATTTTACTACTAAATTAATACTTGAGATTATTTCAGAGCCACTAAATTCTAATCTTTACCCATACTTACAGCTAGGACTTATACCCCACATACCTGAGAAAAACTGAACAATTTCTTCCTTGCTACAACCAAATGGAAGTCCTCTAAGACGTACAAAACCATCATTAGCAGTATCAGGGCTGTTAGGACCAGTATGCTTCAGAACCCAATCCATTTCAACGTTGTTTGACTTGAAGACTGCAAGAGGCACTTAGAATTAATGAATTCTGGAATCTGGCATAAAAAGGCTAATGCACAACAATTATTTGGAGAACAGGATCACATTTATATACACAAAAAATACTCATGCATCCAAATTCCACCCAAAATAACTGATCAGTTACTATGTCAATTTAATCCAAACCTTCAACGTATCTGTGTCCCATTGTTTCTCTGTCTTTTTTCAATGCCGATTTCACATCTTCTTCTGTTTCTAATTCAACAAATGCTTCTCCACTTGGTCTTCCTTCTCTTGTGTAGATAAAACGGACCCCTGAAGATCCATTTAATATTTTGCATTCTAAAAAAAAGTGGATTAAGTTAAACACACAAGGAGACTTCTAGAAAAAAATCAAATGTATACAACAGTGCTTAAGGCTATTATCCAAATCATAAAACTGGTAACAAAAGTAAGCAAAAATGAACTATTGTCAATTCTGAAATAGGTATATATTACAGTCTACATAACAATTTAAGCCGGTGAGGAAAGGAGATTCTAATAGGCACAACCCTTCAATCACCAAGTACCTAGCTAGCAATAAGATTATATTCTCCAAACAGGAATTTCCTTCTCACCAAAGGAAGTATCCTCAGAACCACAATTCTCTTACTTCCCTATAATGTCACCATCCAACATAATGCAACATTATACAACGAACAAGGAGTACTTCACAGCTTACCGAATCTGAAAAGGAAGACTCCCCACAAAACTCGCCCCCGGAAATACCAAGCTGTTCCGGGAAAAAGAAAGCTTTGTTGTACGCCTTAGCCAGAACGAGGCAGAGAAAACTTACCAGAGAAAAATCTTTGCACTTCATCTGCAGAGCAGGACCAGGGCAATCCCCGCACTTTTACGACATAACCATCAGCGCCTTCCGCGTTCAACATCATGCCAGATGTGAGGGTGGACTCAGCTTCCCCTTCTGTTGCTAGGGGCAGACAAAAACGTCGCCACACTGAGTGGGGAAGAAATTTCGCCACCCGGCCCATATAAGCCTCTCCCCCCCAACCAGACTTTGCGTTTGCCCATCTCCGCTTTTCCAATGCCTACCCCACGTACACATGGCGACCGATATCCTCCGTCCAGGACACTGGAGACGGTTTGAATTGTCACTTCACCTCTCCAAACACAGAAAGCCGGGCGGCTGTAGCGGTACGCGCTGCGTTCTTAGGAAATGGCGGCGAACGAGTAATGCGTTTCCGCTCGGCCAGGCCCTAGTGCCGCTTTCACCTCAAAAAACGCGCTTCCACTGCTGCTAGTAACCTGAAGAGAACAACCGGCTGAAGAGATGGGTCCCAAATTCGGAAGTCCTTCGAACTAGTCTGCAACCAACAAATTACCAAACTAAAAGCTCACCTTCTTCTAAGTCGGCCGCGGCGTGGCTGAAAATGGAGCCCAAAACGCACGCGCGTACGTTACCTCCCACAGTGCGCATGCGTCCTGAAGATTGTTTCTTTCCCTTCCCCCCTCCCTCTTTAAGCGCCACCCCGCCCTCTACAGCACAAATTCGAAGTCGATTTTGCTTGAGAAAGACGACCCTATGGAATATAAATCGAAATAAAACTTTCCCGGAATTAAACTAGTCGCCTTCATCCTTATTTGAAGCATACATTCGTCCCTGCAATCATCCCCATTCCCGCTGCGAGGAGCCTGGCGGACAGGGGCAAAACGACTCGCGCAGCTCTGAAGACAAAGGCCGCCACGTTTTTATCCTGTCACCGAAAGTCAAATTTTGTACTTTCCACTGGTCAATTAACAAACGCATCCACAGCCTTTCATCAAAGCTGCGTTTAGCCTTTTCTCTTAACCTTTGCTTAAAAGCAAGTTTTAAAACAAATTTGAGCCGATCCTTTTGAATCACACTTGGGTGCAGCTTATACGAAAGTATAAGACCAGGGGGGGAAAAACACAGGAGTTTGCCATTTAAAAACCATATCACCTACAGATTGGTGTC
>JANHFP010001089.1:45915-58107 GCA_032468135.1 Calamaria suluensis | reverse complement strand
TCTGTAAGGGGCGTGCATAAGAGCACCAGCGTGCCTACCGTCCCTGTCCTAATGTTCTCTTTATCTGTATTCATTTTATGTACTCAATTCATGCTTATACTTGTATATATATTTTACCTAATATGTAATTGACAAAATAAACAAATAAAATAAATAAACTTACGAGCGCAACCGGAGCCCAAAATTTCAATGGCTAAGTGGGAGAGTTGTTCAGTAAACTTGGCTACATTTTACGAACTTCCTTGCCATGGTTGTTAATGGGAATCATCGCAAGGTACAAAAATCAAGACGAAAATTAAAAATGGAGTCGTCAGTCGAGGATACTGGCACAAACGCAAAAGTGTCATAAAGTGGCCAGAA
Source organism: Calamaria suluensis (assembly GCA_032468135.1). Taxonomy (NCBI): domain Eukaryota; kingdom Metazoa; phylum Chordata; class Lepidosauria; order Squamata; family Calamariidae; genus Calamaria; species Calamaria suluensis. The sequence goes on along the minus strand of JANHFP010001089.1, from coordinate 57,747 downwards.
TTAATTAATTAATCGTCTCACTTTGAAGCCACTCATTAGGCAAAAATAATGACTTCTCTCCTTAGCCAAGACTTTTAAGAAACACACGATTGGTCTACATATTGTACCAAACCATGGTTTGCATAAGTATGGTATATCGAATAAATTCTAATTACGGCTTAGAATCACGCACCATGCCAAGCCATAAATCATGATTATCAAACCGCAGCAGCTGGGTTCTTGTAACACAATAAGGGGGGGGGGGGGAGCTAAACAAACTACTTTACGTTTTGGCACAACGCGGCACTTTGGTTGAAGACTGCACACCTGTAAAACCTGCTATTTTCAAATATTAAAGGAAATAAATATTTTAAAGAGTCGCTTCCTTGTTCACACCAGTTTTAAAAAAGGAAGAAAGAACAATGCAATACAATTAAGTAAAGAATACAGTAAGGAAGAAAAAAAAGAAACAAGACACCAATGAATTTCTGTCTAGGTGGCACTGATCCACGGGTGAAATGTTCCCAGTTCGGCTGAGCTGGTAGCAATAGCGGTGATTGGTTCAGAGAACCGGTAGTAAAAATCCCTGGCCCTGCCCCCTCTGCCCGATCATCTGAGGCCTTCTTTTCCTTTTAAAAGCATGTGTTCTACCTAAGTATTTGCTGGATTAGGTAGAAACATATGCCTTTAAAATGAAGGGGGAGAAAAAAGCCTCCAGTGATCGCACTATCCTCCGGAGGCTCTCTACATTACCTTAAAGGCATGTGTTTCTACCTAATCCAGCAAATACATGGGTAGAAACACATGCTTTTAAAATGAAAAAGTAAAAAAAATAAAATAAAAAAACTGGCCACGCCCACCCAGTCACATGACCCAGCCACCACCAAGCCACGCCCACAGAACCGGGAGCAACGAAATTTACATTTCATCCCTGCGTTGATCCATATGTTCAAGGAAGTGTTTCATTTAATTTACTTATTATGTAATTTATTCCATGCCCCATTCTACCGTATAACCTTTGGTTTACACCCTTGGTCGGCTTTTTTTAAGGATATGTCCAGTCTTCCTGAGATAAGCACAGAGGACACGCAACAACCAGGAAAGCAAATTGCTTGGACATCACAAATATTAAAGAGAGCAGGAGAATGGTAAGGTCAACCCTCCGAATATTGTACAATATATGACAGAGCCCATAAATCCAAGTTCAAGCTTGCAAGCATGTTGGCAAAGCAGAGAAAAACAGGGAGCTTCAACAGGGAGGATTTGAAATAAAATCTGAGCAAACTACGCAACGGGGAAGCTGTAGTTTCAATATTAAAGAAACCGGCATCAGGGTAAATCACGGCTAAGCAAGCAGAACGAAATAACTCATCATGAACTTACTAGCAAGATCTGCCAGCATGATGAAGTTCTAGCAGCTAGGTAATAATGGCCTGAAACTACTGGGTCCGTTTTCGATTTATCACTCAAATTAAGTATGTATGTACCTGGCCAGGTACCAGAAAAGTTATCTTGGATTAGGGGTTGGAGATAGCTCTGCAAATGCATTTTTGTATCTCAGTAATTCTACAAAAGCAACCATTGGTGTCTTCGCCCAAACACATCTGGCAGAGATCCAAGCGTGATCTGTAACCTTCTCAACCTTGGGCACGGGTTCAAATTCAGCTCTTTTTCTTGATTTCTTTCCAATCACAACTGCCCCAAAACAACAGCCTAGTTTCTGGGACAGGATATTTGCAAAAAATTAAAAAATAAACAAACAATGGTACAGGTAAATCGTTGATGTATGATCACAATTGAGCCCCAAAATCTCCAAGCAGTTGTTAAGCAACTTTTGCCCAATTTTATGACCTATTTGTCATGGTTCCATCACTCAAATGACGGAATTCGCACCTGGAACCAGAAGATTCCTAACTTATTATCCTGATGCATACAAGCAGAACAGCTAAGAATCTAAAACAGTGGTTCTTAACTTGGGTTCGATCGAACCGTAGGGATTTGGTGAGTCAGTCTCAGGGGTTCAGTGACACAAGACACGCACCCGACTCATTATAAACACATAATAAAAAAGGGTTCAGTGAATGTGCATATGAAACTGGTGGGGTTCAGTACCTCCAACAAGGTTAAGAACCACTGCTTTAGAGGATGCTTAGGAATTCAGTGCAATTGCAATGTTGGCTAATACTCATAGGTCCAAAGTGGAGGGGATCATATTATGTCTTCTCTATAACAGTGTATTTTACATAGATATATTAACAAAATTAAGTTTTTATTGCAAACACACAAGACAATATTAAAGTATATTACTGAAAATGTAAGAATAGTTTCTACTTCTCTTGTGGGTGTAGTACAAAAACAAACAAAACAAAAGCACACTTATTAAAATATGAGACCAGTTAACCAACTAATGAAGGCAAAGAACACTCTTCTGAATAGATTGCCTTATCTGACAGTCAAACTAATTTTCAACTGGCTACTGAATACACAAACACAATTCTACCCTCAATATTCCCATTAATAAGCATCAAATATTTTGGCTTGAGTACCTTTGTTTTCACAAGATCAAAACTTTTTATGACTGCTTAGCAAATGAAGATATTGTTTGAGGAACACACTAAGAAAACCATTATTTATCTAATGAGCACAAATTATTACACTAATAATAATTTCAACATGTACAATATTTTCATTGAACAAATCCAATTATTACCATTTTATATGTACTTTAATTTCAATAAAGATTTGTTAAGTACAACATCTTTACCTTTTTCATTAGGGACAATCTGACAAATTTGTTTTGAAACTAATGTCACAAGTATGCTGTCAGCCATATTAATTCAATGTTCAGTTTGTCTATTAATGGTGAATTTGAGGAAGACAATTTTCAGAAGGAAAAACTCTCCAATATACCATTAAAGCATATTTAATCTAAATTCACAGATTTGTTCATCAGTAACTGTTGTTGTTTATCATTAATTTACAACATATGCACTTGTCCATTAAGGCTTAATGTTATGCCCAAACCAGGCTGCTGTGGTTTATATAAAGAACCAAAGTTAAAATCCTAACTTGTCAGAAATTATTACAACTGATTAATGCACCCAACTGCACTAATTAAATTGTAGGAGCACAGCTCTTCTTCAAAGTAGCTGAAGGATAATACATTTAGCCTCCACTATAGGATTCTTAATCCTTAAAACAATAAAACAATTAAAACTTTCACAAGATGCATTAAGAAAACTTCTTAAAATTACTCCAAAAGTACACTTCATAGTACTTTTAAAGACATACTTTAGACTTAAAATAGTAGACTAATAGCAGTTGGAAGTATTGTAATTCTCATTTGGAACTTGATAAATGTTGATGAATGTAATAGAAATAGAATCAAGCTCTATTTCAGAGGTGAGGGAACTACGGCCCTTTTATGATTTGTTGACTTCAACTCCACTTGCTGGCTCAGGAATTCTGAGAGTTGAAATGCACAAGTCATAAAAAGGCCAGAATTCCCCCATCTATTAACAGCTTTAAAACAAATGAACCCTTCTTGACGTTAATTTGTAAACAAGAACCTCGTTTTCCACGACAATTAGCTTTAATGGCAATGTGGTTGCTCTCAAGACCATTTGCTGGGAGACTTGTGGGCTTCCTTCTGCAGCTGGGCAGGTCTGGTCAGGTGAGAGCAGTCCACTGGGCTAGACGGCTCCAGAGTCCGGTCCAGCAGGGCATGGCTTACGAGGGAGTCCCGCGATTCCGCCTTTTTACCATTCTAGCATTACTACCATTATAGGGCCGAATTACTAACGGGGCAATTCGTGGGGAGAGTAAAGAGCTTTGGTTTCTTTGGGCGACTCGATACACGAGAAGGCCGCTCAAAACAGAGCTCGGCCAAAGGGGCGTTATATACCGGCGCAGCGGGGCGAGGGTCGGCCTGAGCTAGAGCTCTTCGCTCGGTTTTGTTATTGCCGTCGGTCACGTGTCCCGGTGCCTTCCATTTTTTCGGGATTTCCAGCCTAACAACCATTGCAGATCTTCCCTCCGTCCAGAGATCTTTTACCACCACCACCCCTTCTTTCCCTCTCTTTTTACTACAATACGGTAAGGGATCACAAGGCCGAATCAACCCCTAAGCCGCCAGCCACTTCCTCGCTGCCAGCCGGCCAGTCGAGACGCGAGGGGCGCCTCGAGGAAACACCCACGACAATGGCGGAGGCAGGACGTGGTCAAAAGAAAGGGTGGGAGGGAAGGAAGGAAGGAAGGAAGGAATAGGCGATCAAGGATAATTGGCAGGGAAGCCCCCTCCCCACCCGGTGCTTTCTTTAAAAAGCCACGCGGGTCAATTCACCGACGCGAGGAGGGAATCCCTTTCGCCGGCCGCGTGTTTGGGGGACGTGAGACTTACACCGGGCCGAAGCGTGTGAAGCAAGGATGCCCCTCCCCCTCCCCGATCTGCGCCAACGCACGAAAACCCGCAGCAACGGCCTCAACCGTCGCTAGGCCGCAGATTCCTTCCACCCTCCCCCTCCTCCTCCCTCCGCTTGCTCAGCGGCGCCCTCTCACCAAGGCCGGGGATTTCTGGGCCAGTCTCCTCGGTGTGACACGGATCCATCGCTCTCTCTCGCGCTCGCTCTCTCTCTCTCGCTGTTTCTCTTCTGCTTCGCGGCCGGGGACGATCAACAAGAACGGCGAAGGGCGACGAATAAATCGGTCAAGTGGGGAGGCTAAAACAATACCCGGAAGGTACGAAGCGGTTAAGTCAACGGCGCCGCTACCGCGGCTTGCTGGGGAAGACCGCCGGAGTTACACCACCACCACCCAACCTCCGAAGGCCGCCCCCGAGCGCCCTTCGCCCCGCCACTCACCGAGCGTCCACGCAGCTGCTCTCCGCCTCTATAAATAACCCGTTCCCCCACTTGTAGGCTTGTGACATCAGATTAAATAACCCCTCCCCACTCCCGTCCTCTGCAGCCAACCAATCGCCTGGTTACAAAGGCACCATTTTCACCCCCTCTTCCTTCCCTTTAAAGTCCCAGGGTCTTTGTATTTTGGGCGCTGGGAAACAATAAGGGGAGCCGGAAAGGGGGAGCGAATAGTTTGGTTTCACAAGACCGCAACAGACCACCACTCCAGGAACCTCTCCGGAGAGGGAAGGAATCCTGACTAAATTCCAAAAGGCCGCCATGCAAATAAAAAGTCTTGAGGGTGAACTATGAGCTTTTGTCTCCTTTCATATTTTCCTGGAAAATCTACCTTCAAAAAAATATTGTCAGTGCTGTCCTATCTTCTGGTGCATACACCTTTAGTGTGGGCCTTCAGGTCCTCTTGTAAAGACTTTCTTCGCTCAGGCTTATGGGGTCCATAGTTAACATCTGGATCCCCATTGCTATATTTTTCTTGCACTTTTCCAATATACTATTCCAAACATGCTCTTAAGCCAGAACTTGCAGTTGATTTGCTGCCAATGCAATACATGCAAAATTGTATCGTCCTTGTTTTGTGATGCTCTGTAAAAGTAATTACCATGGCCAGATGAAGGGTTCAGTACTATTTTGCTAGAGCCTAAAGATGAGCCTACCAAGGGGGTAGATAGAACTAATCTATAGAACTGCTATAGAACTAATCCAGTTGAACAGAGAGCTCCAACATGGTGGAGGGCCTTCCCTCCTTACATAGCCTCTTCTTTATTTTCAAATGTCCATTGTTAAACCATCATGAAGTGTGTTGTGCATAAGTTGAGATGATGGTTCATCAGAATAGAGGGTATTAGGATAAAACAGTTCATACTGTGGATATGGAGGTCTGCAAATTACTAGGAGAAATTTTGCCACCTGGGAAGTTTGCAGATGAAGCATTGCTTCTTGCTTGGAAAAATACAAATTAGAAAACTCAATGTTTACAGGGAAAACTGCTTTCTTACGTCCAGCTCCAGTGTATGACACAACTCAACCCAAAGGCAAATGGATGGAGGCTGGAGTGAATCCAGTATTCCATACTTAGTTTTGGCAAAATTCTAGCATGTATGCCATACAAGACTAGGGAAAACCATTTCTTTTTAAGATGCCAAAGCCTTTGTAGTAGTTTTGTTCCAGCAGAGTAATACAGCATACCTCTGCAAATTCCTCTGTTCAATAGGAATAGCTTAATATTTTGCCTTTATTTTATTCTGATTTTTAAAAAAAAAATTGTATTAGGATTTAGCTTCCATAATTTAAGATATGGGGGTGGAGTAAGACCTGAAAACATAGACATCTTATTCCTTAACTGCAGCTAAATGGAGATTGGCCAGATTCATGGGTTAAACTATTAATGAAAAGTTTATTTGTGTTTGTTGTCTGAAATCACAGGCAACAGAGAGCTATCCTACTGTCCATATTTGTGCTTACTCTGCCATTGAGAAACAAAATGCTAAACTGAATGAATTGGTCTCTTGATCTAACAGGTTTCTTGACATGTGTTGTGCATGTTTCTCATCCCCTCCATCCCATCTCAGCTAATGCTAATATTTGGATACCTCTAGCCTTGGATCAGAAGCATAGATCTAATCAAGGGTGTCCAGGTTTTGCATTTTGCCAATCATCTACAACCCAAAAAAGAAAATACTAATTCTGGAGTAAGGTGCATGTGATCTGTTTATCTATAGTTGATTTAACTATGGTGTACTCAATTAGCAAAATTTAATGGTTCACAAAATCAACAATCATAAATGGTTCACCAGACTATTTTTTTAAAATGCTCATCTAAAATGAGGTTTACTTTGCAGGGTGATAACTTTATATATGTTGACATAATATAAATCACTGTCAGGCTTTTTATTTTTTTCATTTAAAGAAGTAATGATCATCAAAATATTAGAAAATTTAAAAACTACAGGAGCACAACACTGAGCATTTAAAACACAGAAACAAAACTAATAATGTGTAAATATAAGATAGGCTTAAGATACAGAAGGATGGTGACAGACTTGAACACGGCCCATTTAACAAAATAAAATTCAATGGTGAAAAAAGGTTCTACTTTTAGGCAAGAAAAACAAAATACACAGGTACAGTATATGTGGTACCTTGCTCAACAGTAATAACCGAGAGGGATCTTAGAGTCCTAGTGAACAACCATTTAGATACAAGCCAGCAGTGTGCAGCACCTACCCAAAAAGCCAACACAGTTCTAGGTTGCATTAACAGAGGCATAAAATCAAGATCACATGAAGTGTGAATACCACTTTACAATGCCATGGTAAGGCCACACATACTCCATCCAATTTAGATCACCGTATCAAAAAAATCCTGAAACACTGGGAAGAGTTCAAAGAGTAACAAAGATGATTAGGGGACTGGAAGCTAAAATATATAAAGAATGGTTGCTGAAATTAGGTATGTCTAGTTTAATGAAAAGAACTAGGGGTAATATGAAAGCCATGTTCCAATATCTAAGAGGCTGCCACAAAGGGGGTCAATCTATTCTCCAAAGTAACTGAAAGCAGGACAAGAAGACACAACGGGTGGAAACTAATCAAGGAGAAGCAACTATAATGTAGAAATTTCCTGACAGAACTATCAATGGAAAGATTTTCCTTCAGAAATTGTGGTACTTCAACACTGGAGGTTTTTAAGAAGAGATTGGACACTTATCATTGTCCCCCCACTACTGTGTTGAGAATACAAAGATAATTATAGTTCAAATCATTTTATTTCAGCTGTAATATAAATAAGGGAAATTTAGATTAATAACAAAGTCGCTTTTTAAGCATAGGATACTAGAATAGAAAGACAAGATTAAATGTATGTTTTGTTTATCTGTATTTGTTTTCTGTTTTATAACTCTGTTTTTAGTATTTGATAACCAATAAAAATTATTTTTTTAAAAAAAAGAAGATATTGGACAACCATTTGTCTGAAATGGTATAGGGCCGTAATGGTGAACTTATGGCACGGGTGCCACAGGTGGCACAAGGAGCCATCTCTGCCAGCACGCAAGCTGTCGCCCTAGGTCAGCTATATCGTGCATGTGCACATGCCTCCTACTGGCCAGCTGAGTGTTCTGCAGAGACACGTGCACCTGTGTGCGGGGGGACTGGGCAGGGAGGGTCATGCATGCATGTGCAGGGGGGCCAGGGAGGTCAAGCACGCATGCATGGGGGGCCAGGGGAATACAGCATGCCCCCTCACGCCCCATTTTGAACCTAGCAGGCCTCCCTGAAGCAGCCAGGGACCAAAAACGGGCCAGGGGGCACTGGGAGGCACACACAGGTGTGGAGGGATTGGGGGAGTTGGAAGGTTACATACATATGCGGAGGGGGTGGGGAAACACGGGGAAGCATGTGTATGTGCAGGGGGTGAGGCACACAGGAGGCATTGCATTATGGTATGGGCACGTGCACGCAATCACACACACACAAACATTATTTTGGCACCCAATGAAAAAAAGGTTAGCCATAACTGGTTTCCTGCCTGAGCAGGAGTTTGAATTAGAAAACTTCCAAGCGCCAAGGTCCCTTCCAACTGTTATTGTATTAGAGAGTATCTGATACCAGAATGTATTCATATTCATATATATGTATATACATATATATGTTTGTAGGTTTGGGCATCTTTCGGTAGAATCACATCTACCATCATCAGGCTTAGGTTTTAAGTTCAGACCTTTCTGAGAGCAAAATGTTTTGTTTGTATATATCAGCTTCTCACAGAAATATCCCTGTGCTTTTAGCATCCATGACTCTGATATGTAATATATTTGTAGCTTTGAAGTGTCAATAGAAGCGTGCATGTTAGAAAAGTGGATTCTAAGAACATGTGTGAGTGCATATTCAGTGCTGAAATTCCTAAGGCAAGATCCATGGCTACTCTGTATAGCGGCATTTTTTCATGTGTGCAAAGGAATGAAGGAGTGGCTCTATATAACATAGAGGAAGGGAGCTGCCTTGCGCCTTTCACAAAACAGCTTCCTGCCAATGCCTTGTCAACGTATATATGTACAGTATGTATATCATTTTCTCTGTCTTTATTCTCCCTATATCTTGATTTATCTCCTCCCATTTATTTCCTTCCTCTTTTTGTTCCCTCCTTCTCTTTGCATCCTTTCCTCTCTCTCTACAATATCTTTCTAGCACAGTGTCTCCCAACTGTGACAATTTTAAGATGTGTGGACTTCAATTATTTTCCAGTCATTCTTAATTCACTCGGGTCAACCAGCCGATTAAAAAACCAAAACCATAAAGTATATAAACAAGACACTAAACTATACTAGCAGAATAGCCACGTTGGGCTACAGTAGCCAAAAAGCAGCTTTTATGCACTAACCATTTAATGAAGTAAGCAGCAGCTCACAAACACTTGTGTTTTAATAGATGTGTCAATTTGACAAGATTCTACCAGATTCCTGATATTTCTACTGAACAATGTATGCTTCTTCAATATTTAAATATTACAAACTTTAGCAGCAGGTTTTGCAGATCCAAAAATATATCTACAAATTAGGTGAAAGTGTAAGAAGAATTCAGATGGTGCTTTTTGAGCTTTATATTAACTTTCCACCACTGTAATATCTCTATCTCTGTTATAGTCAAGGGCTAGAGAAAGGTTGGAGAAAACATGCAGATGGTTCAGTGAACACTGCTGCTTATCTAATTGGGAAAGGAAAAGAACCGTAAAATGGTCAGCAAAAGATAAGCTTAGCGTATCAACATACTTTTTTTTTATCAGCAAGAACATTTTCAACAAAATATTACATAAAGTTAAGATGAAATAACCAGAAAGAAGCAGAAGGGTCACAAAGGAGGCAAGAGGAAGCTGACTGGGTGCATTGGAGTAAAGAACTAAATGCATTTTATTGGCTTGGACTGCAATTCACTTTATATACAGTATATTTTATTATAAATGCTATTGCCTTATTATTTAGCACATAAGCGGAAAGTTAAGATCCTCCTTTTTCTTCTCCAGAGCCAACTCATCAGTCATCTTTGTCAACTTAGCCATACTTAAATCCTAGAACGACAAATAAAGCAGCCATGAATTTTCATGCAAACTGATTCAAGCCAAACAATAGCCACCAAAGTGACTTAATACCTTTCCACTAAAGTCAAGAAGGTCTGGTTAGGAATTTAGTTAATTTTTGTATATTCTATATAAACATTACTCTCCCTAGGCAGATAGTCCTCAACTTATGATCACAATTTCCAAAATGCGTTATATGCAAAATATTTAAGAGTTTAACCCCATTTTGTGACCTTTCTTGCTGCAGTTGATATGTGAACTACTGCAATTTTTAAATGAGTAACACAGCTGCTTCATTGATTTTGCTTGTCAGAATGTCACAAGAGTTCAACCCATGAGCCTATTACAACCAGTTGCCAAGCATTTGAATTTTGATATCATGACCATGGGAATAATGCAAACATTTAAGTCACTTTTTTCAGTGCCATTGTAACTTCAGTCACTAAGCAAGTGGTAAGTCGAGGACTAATTGGAGCTTCCTTTGAATCTTTCTGTGCAGATAATACCACATAACTGCTAGAATCAGGCTTATGCAAACTGGCTATACTGTTTCCCTGAAAATAAGTCCTCCCCTGATAATAAGCCCTCCCCCCAAAATATCTAACCCTATACGCAGCCGGTCCCCACCATTTCCTCTGGTTAGGGAGACAGAGTTGGAAATCAGGTAAGATAGCAAGAGGAACTCTGTCTTGCTCCACACACCCTGAAACAATAAGACTTCCCCAAAAATAAGGCTTATTTTGGGGTTCAAAAAATATAAGACAGGGTCTTATTTTCTGGAAAACACGGTATTAAATGCTTGCATATGTTACATCCAGCTTGTCAAGGCTGAAAAGAAAACAAGATATACAGTATATTGTGTGTGTATACACACAAAAACAAACAAAAATGTACTAGGGGTTTAACTGCAGAAACATCTTCATTTGTATACATATCCGTATGCTTGATTACAGTACACTATCAGTACATAACATTGATCTTGAGCCTCATTGTTTAATTTCCAGCATCTTGACTTAAAAGAATCAGGTTAGAGCTTATAAGATTGCTTTTCCTGCCAAAGATCTTGGGAAGCTACTGGCCTTAAAGGTGGACAATGCCAGTGTCCTTGGACAAATGGAGACCCTAATTTGGTCTGGTCAAGTTATCTATGCACAAACAGGTAACTAGCAAGCCGCAATGCAGAGGGGGAATAAGTGGGACATCGTTGCATTTTCTTCAAGACTGCTGCTCTAATTGCATTGCTGTATGATAGCAGATATTGGATTCTTAAGAATAGAAAGGTGACAGTCACACAGCGGAACAGCTGACTTCTAGCAGTGGCCCTTGAAGCAGTTTGCTAGGTGACGCTGCCAGCTACTGCTCTTAGCCTATTGTAGAACATGGAAAATTCCCATTTATGTATATCTGCTAGGAAATAAGAGCAGAAAACAGTGGAATCGGTATCCAGAAGTCATCCTGGAGAGTTGCTTCTGGGACAGGTACTTACATCAGAAGCAAAGAGTATCCAAGAAGCAATTGCTGCTGATTGCAAGTCCAGCCATCAGCAGAACTGAATACATAAAGGCAGAAGAGTTCCCTTGCTCCCCAACACCTCAAGGAGTCAAAACACACTAAACACAATCAAAGCCATTACAAAATTATTTTTTGCTAGATTGTATTAAATGTTTAGACATCAGTACTGCAGAAACACAATTAGGTCTTATATATAAGCTGTTTATCAAAGCATCAGCACCTTATTATTTGACTCTTTCTCATTTGAATGCAAAGCAGTCGTGTCCAGTTTTTTTTCTACTGTGTGTAGTTGTGCTCTGGTCTCTATCAGCATGTCCATAAGCAGCTCAAGCTGCAGCTTCAAGTAATTGTT
>JANHFP010001087.1:43707-55817 GCA_032468135.1 Calamaria suluensis | reverse complement strand
TTTCTTGTTTAAATTTTTTCTGCATATTTTTTTGCAAATTCTCTTGTCCCAATTATAGTTTCTGGAACATTTCTGTGACTTTCTGAATGTCCATGATGCCTCCCTCTGCTCCTTGTGATTGCATGGCAGGAAAGTTCAACGTTGTTTGAACTGAGGAGCTCAAAGGGGCATCCGATGTAGGCTTGTCCTTTTGTTTCTTGGGCATCTTCACAAAGATCCAATTTGTAATCCAGCAAAACAGGCAGCAAAAATCACTTCTTCCAAAGGGTTTCCAGGGGAAAATCAGAATGCCAGAAATAATAAAAGTCTCAAACAATTCCCAAATAGCTCCGGACCAGGATGTTCCTCAGGAACAAAGACAGGAAATACAGCCAAAGAAAAGCAGGAAATCAGAAATCCACCATTTTGTCTTCAGGGTTCAGGGAGATGCGAACAGTGACTTGTCAAGTCATTTTCAGCTTTCAATCACTCGATCACTGAATCACCCATTCAAGTTAGCCATCTAGATTTCCAGCCACCAGAAGCAAAACGCCAACAATAAAATCACAAATCCAAGTTCAATCCAAGTTCAAGAGCGGTCCAGAGTGGGGGGGAATGGCAGCCCCCTCCCCCCCTCCTCCCGCTCTCTTCTCCACCAGCAAACGTTTTTTACAAAGAGGATTAATCCAATCTCAGAAAAAAAAGGCTTCTGAAACTGATCTCACTGTCAGAAAGGAAACTTCTCATCTCTCTCTCGCTCGCTTCCTAGTTCAAGTTTGTCACTTCCCGGCTCACCGCTACGGCGCCATGACGGGCTCGTCTGGTGCCTCCGCAACCTCCGGGGCCTGGGACGAACTGGGAACTAGCTCCCCATGAGCAACCTCACTTTGGGGGGCACCCAGCAGCTGCCTGTTCGGCAGGAGGACTCTAAAAGCCCTCCTGTGCCCCGGTGGGGGCCCCCCGGAGCGTCGGGCAGCGCAGCGAAGTTTCGCTGCAACCGTTCGCGGAGCTACTGGAAGCGGAAGTCCCCTCTACCCTTGTCATCTGCTGTCTGTTGTACTTTTGTTAAATCAGTCCTTATGGCAGCAAAGTCCTTCTTAATTTCTTCTCTCAAATCCGCAATCTCTTGTCTAACATTTTTTTGCATATTATCTTGTCCCAATTGAAGTTTTTGAAACATTTCTGCAATCTTATTCAACTCCATAACGCCTCCTTCCGCTCCTTGTTGATGTTGAACTGGAAAATTTAGTGTTGTTTGAATACTGGAGCTCGATGAGGCCGCTATGGAATCCGATGCAGATTTGTCAGCTGGATTTTTTTGTTTTTTCGGCATCTTCAGTAAATCCCAAGATTCTGGTTCTTATCTCCCGCCCTTCCCCAAGCTAGGAAAGTGCCCTGGGAAAGCCTATCCCAGTCCAGCAGAACTTGGGGTGATATCTACAAGACATTGAGCTCCCAGATAAAAAGTAGGATATAAATCTACTCAATAGATAAAAAGTTAGTAAATACCATTAGATTTAAATGGTTTCTAGTTCAGTACAATCAGATGCTGCTTATGTTTAAAGATTTAACCGTACACATTCTAGAGCATGTGCACTAGATGCAGCCAGCAGAGCTTCGGTGGAAGACGCTTCTCTGTTCATCCCAAAGATGCTTTTCCAAAAGGCAACTGGACTTTCTAGATTCTTTTCCTTGAAAACATTTCACTTCTCATCCAAGAAAGAATCTTCAGTTCTGAAGAAGAATCTCTGTTCACACCAGAAGATCAGACTCACTCATTCTTTCCCCATATTGCGTGAAGCAAATGAAGGATCATGTCGCAACATACCCAGGATGTCTTCTGACGTCTGATGCCTTGCAAAAGGTGGCTCGTCAGGGGGTTGTGCCGCAAGCATGCAGATCCTGGCTCCGTCGTGTCAGGTTTGCAGTCATGGGATGTAGTTAATGTCTCGACATTGGAAACGCTATAATGCAGAGAACTGTGCTGGAGCAGTCAGCATTTGGCAACACATTTAATAAGTACAATTTATCAAGTTTATCAAACTGTCTCAGGAAGCTAAAATGCCCGTAATAGTAGCGTTTACTTTTTAAAAGATGAATTGTAGAGGAAGAGGTTTGTGCAGGCCTGGATTCCTGGGTTCAGTGCATCGGAGTAGATAGATGGCCCAGAATATGCATGCTCAGTGTAATTACAGGCACCGTGTCACACTGAGTTAGGTACTGTAAGCTTGTCGAGTGCATAGCACAGGATTGTGAGTGCAGAATTGCAGAGGCCTTATTACAATGCAACAACTTCTGGAGCAAAGCTAGTTTGCGAATTCTGATTACTGCTGGCTGTATCCATCCCTTCTGGACTGATATTTGGATTCCACTCCTTTACCCATCACATTTCCTTAAATGTTCTTGTGGAGTTTTTTTAAGTTGTCCCCATCTCATCTTTGCAATAATATTGATGATAAAGAGGGAGCAAGAGCACTTCAAAGTGCTTTGCAGCCCTTTCTAAGCGGTTTACAGAGTCAGCCTATTGCCCCCAACAATCTGGATCCTCAGTTTACCAACCTCAGAAGGATAGAAGGCTGAGTCAATTTTGAGCCACTGAGACTCGAACTCCTGGCAGTGGGCAGAGTTAGCTTGCAATGATGTGTTCTAGACACTGTGCCATCATGGAGCACTGGAGAGTTCTTTATTTTAATAAGAATTTACTGCAGGATAACGTAAATCCTGCTACCTGTTAAGCAGTAAGTTTGTCCTCTTGCGTTCCTCTGATTGGAGCCTCCTGATATTTGGCCTGGATGTTTGAAGGCTCTCTACTGATTGTCCTTCCAGAGGAATGGCTCTGTAAGCGGCCTGTGGATGAGCCCCTGGAAGGCATTGTGATTGGAGTGCCCTCTTTCCATCTGTTCACCAGATGTGAGTTGCAGTTTGCCATATGTTTGACTTTTCCAGAATACGCAGGAGCTCTCTGACTTCTGATGTAAAGGGGAACAATTGAATGTCTGTGAAATCTAAGACAGTTGCCAATTGGTCTTGTGTGTTTTTTCTCCCTCCAATAAATCAATCACATCTGACATGGCTCCATTCAGTCTCATCATAATGTCTTAGAGCAAGGGTGTCAAACTCAAGGCCCGATGGCTGGATCCATGCCGTCGCAGCCGAAAATGGAGCTTGTGAGCCCATTTTCACTGGCAGAGCACTCAAGCCACCACAGGCGTCCCCGACACTAGTGACATTGAGCTGGCCACACCTACTATGGCCATGATCTCCCCAGCCCCCAAGGTCAAATGCAACTCTGATGCGTCCCATAATGAAATCGAGTTTGACACCCCTGTCCTAGAGGTTTTGTTCCTACCAAGAAAGGAAGGTGGGAAGGGCTAGGAGTTCAGAATTGAGTACTCTGATCAGAATTCTTTAGAAAACATTAATGTTGATGTTAATTTCTCGGTCCTGATAAAAGGAAGGATATTAGGGGCTGGGCTCCAAAAATGCTTATTAAAACCTGATGGTACAGGTTGTCCTCGAATTACAACTGATCGCTTAGCAACCGATCAAAGTTAAGATGCAGCTCCCTGGGGTACGTACGACTCGGATTCAAAGTTCTGACACACACACACACACACCCTGCAGTCATGTGACGGCATTTTGGTCTCTTGGAAACCTGGATACATTTACCTTGGTCACATGACTGGGTTTTATAAGAGGTTGACCAAAAAACGGCACTTACTTCCAGTTTTGGGCAAAACTGGCCCCCAGACAACTGTTGCATTCGCTATTCACTTAACAACTACTGCAAAAAAGGTCATAAAATCGGATTGAGTCCCTGAGTATCTGATTTATGACCTTCATAAGTTGAAGAGCAGACTCCGTTATGGTCGTAACTTGAGGATTACCTGTACACCTTTTATTCTCTATAGTTTCAGGTACTTATCACAAGTGTGGTGTCAAATTTGAATCGAGTCTGGCCACAGCCAGTTGTCCCAGAGAGGGGGAAGGGGGCAAGGAGGTTGGAAATGCCTCACTAGACACAACAGAGAGAGCTTCCTCATGAGAATCGAGATCATCTCTACTGACAACAGATAAGATTGGGGAAGGAGTGCCTGGGGAGCCTGCCAGTTGACTTAATTGGCCAGCGTGACTTGTGACATTTGTGGATGGGGTTATTTCCTATTAGAATAGAATAGAATTCTTTATTGGCCAAGTATGATTGGACACACAAGGAATTTGTCTTGGTGAATAAGGTCTCAGTATACATAAAAGAAAAAATACATTCGTCAAGAATCATAAGGGTCAACACTTACTGATAGTCGTAGGGTACAGATAAGCAAAGGGACACGGTGACTCAGTGGGAAAAGCAGCTGAGTTTGTCGATCGGAAGGTCGGCAGTTCAGCGGTTCGAATCCCTAGTGCCATGTAATGGGGTGAGCTCCCATTACTTGTCCCAGCTTCTGCCAACCTAGCAGTTTCAAAAGAACGTAAAAATAGGGACCCCCTTTGGTGGGAAGGTAACAGCGCTCCGTGGTTTAGTCATGCCGGCCACATGACAATGGAGATGTCTTCGGACAGCACTGGTTCTTCGGCTTTGAAAAGGAGATAAGCGCCGGCCCCTAGATTCAGAAACGACTAGCACATCTGTGTGAGGGAAACCTTTACCTTTACAGATAAGCAATCAAATCATATTAGGAAACAGTCAATATAAATCGTAAGGTTACAGGAAACAAAGTTATAGTCATACAGTCATAAGTGGATAGAGATAGATGATGGGAATGATGAGAAGATTAACAGTAATTCAGACTTTGTAACTAGTTTGACAGTATTGAGGAAATTATTCGTTCAGCAGAGTGATGGTGTTGGGGAAAAAGCTGTTCTTGTGTCTAGTTGTTCTGGTGTGCAGTGCTCTATAGCGTATTTTTGAGAGTAGGAGTTGAAATAGTTTATGTCCAGGATGCGAGGGGTCTGTAGATATTTTCACAGCCCTCTTTTTGACTCTTGCAGTATACAGGTCCCCAATGGAAGGCAGGTTGGTAGCCATGGTTTTTTCTGCAGTTCTAATTATCCTCTGAAGTCTGCATCTGTCTTGTTGGGTTGCAGAACTAATCCAGACTGTTATAGAGGTGCAGAAGACAGACTCAGTAATTCCTCTGTAGAACTGGGTCAACAGCTCCTTGGGCAGTTTGAGCTTTCTGAGTTGGAGCAGAAAGAACATGCTTTGTTGTGCTTTTTTGATGACGTTTTTGATGTTAGGTGTCCATTTTAGATCTTATGATATGGTAGAACCTAGACATTTGAAGGTCTCTATTGTGGATACTGTGTTGTCCAAAATTGTAAAAGGTGGAAGTATGGAAGGGTTTCTCCTAAAGTCTACCACTATTTCTACCGTTTTGAGTGTGTTCAGTTCCAGATTGTTCTGGTCGCACCACAAGGCTAGTTGTTCAACCCCCCTTCTGTACGCAGATTCATCATTGTCTCGAATGAGACCAATCACTGTTGTGTCATCTGGGAACTTCAGTAGTTTAACAGATGGATCATTGGAGATGCAGTCACTGGAACATAGAGAGAAGTGGGAAGAGCACACAGCCTTGGGGGTGGGGGACCCTGTGCTAATTGTACAGTTATCCAATGTGATTTGGCTTAGCTTCACCTGCTGCTTCCTGTTTGTTAGGAATTTTATTTTATTCTATTTTTAGAATAAAAAATAGAATTTTATTCTATTTTAATTATACTGAACCTGTGGGTAATAGTTAGAGTTGGTTTTCCTTTAAAGCAGTGCCGATATGATGTACTCAATAAAGAAGTTCTTTGAGGAGGTTTCTGTCTCAGAATTTCAATTTGCTTAATCGGGACCTTGACATTTAGTTTGAAATAATCACGGAAAATGGTAGAGTATAAAAATAAAAAAGATAATTCCCAAAGAAGTAAAGACACGGGTTGTAGCCTGTACTTCCTGACCTATCGACTGCACGTGCCTCTGCCCTTGGAAAGAAACATGGCAGGCCCAGGAAATGCAAACCTTTGTCTCTTCTAATCCACATCACTATTCTGCATTCAGCTTTTAAATTAAGCTGAGGGAAGCAACTTCAAGTCATCTTGCAACAGGGGTAAAATAGACACCTATGTGGAGATAGTTCTGTTACATTTGGTGACCAAGAGCATTGCTCCATTTCCAGAAGCTACTTTTTCCTCATCCTCCAGGGAGATGCCATCTTGTCCTTCAGTCCGTGCCATAAGATGTCTCGCATTCACCTTGACTGTACGATTCTTTCCATCCAAGAAACCCTTTTCTGTTCCTGCTTAATGGCCTAATTCTTTCTCCCGTCATAATTTCAATGGCCCAAGTGTGAAGAGCGACGATGTAACATTATTATGAAGACTTTATTCATGAAACCCTCATTTATGATTGTGACCCACAGATAGCTGAGAGGCCATTCTGACTGGAAATTTATAGTTGGAATGTGAAATTAAACCAGTATAATTTTTTTCCTAAAGGAAAAAAAACCCCATCTATACTGAACAGTCTATTAAATGCTGACTTCTAAATCTGAATATATTAGAAGCAATTATACACTGCATAGCTCTGCGTATTATTAATTTGACTGAAAGATTTTAAACGCAGCGCATTACTCACTGGAAATCCCTAGCAGCCTATTGTGCAACTTTACATAATTCCAAGAGGTCCAACCAGCAGAAAAGGAGATATAAAATTAATGTCTTGTTATTACCTAAATTACTTCATAAATTAGTTACTTCTCTCATCAAGGTGAAAATGAACGTTATTACTCAGAGGGACGGAAGGAAAGAGTGCCAAAGTCGTCCATTCTGGTTACTGTTCTGATTAGGGAAATGCTTCTGTTTTGGAAACTAAATAAGGCTGTCACTCATTCTAACATCAGTAATATTCAGCAGCGATGAACAGTCTAAAGCAGGGGTGTCAGGCGCAAGACCCGTCTGCCAATGATGTAGTTGGATCCGGTCTATGGGGCCAGCCTGGAAAATGTAAGGGGCCGGCCAACATTGCTACGGCCTGGTCTAGCCAATGCGAAGAGGACACATGCCAGAGGTTGGGGAGTGGCCACGCCCACCCAGTCAGCCGAACAGGTCCAAACCGGTAGCATTTCACTTCTGGATGGGACCCACAACATGACCTGGCCTGGCCTGCTTTGGCCCCCATTTCGTTCCTTGATGTCAGGGAGATATTATGAGTTGAACTTCCTCTGCAGGCAGGAAGACCTGGAAATGACACCCCCACCCCCACCCCAAGGAAGAAAGTGTGTGCGTGTGCGTGTGTGTTAGGTATCAACACCTAGCCAAGCAAGCCAGGCCAAACCCAGATAGCTAAGTAAGTTAATTTTTGCCTGGGAATCCCTGCAGGAAGACCAGAGAAGGAGGAAGGTTTGGGAAGCACCCCAGCAGAAGGTTCCTTGCACAGCGTTGCAGTCCTCGGCTCCTCTCAAGGCTGGCCTGACTTTTGAGTGGGTGTGTAGCAGTGCCTTTATTAAACCTTTGTCTCACGAATCGGTGATAATTTATAAAAAGTATGTATTGGTATACACACATTAAAGCTTTTAATGTGTGTTAGCCATTAAAAGTATAATTACATTTTTGACTTTTTTTAAATTATTGGTTTTACGTGAATGCCTGTTTAAAGATTGGGCGCTTGTAAATGTCTCCTATTTATGCACTGAACACGGGGCTCCTTTCTGACAGAATCATAATTAAAAAGAAGGATTACTTAAAATACCGCTTAATCATTGTGTCACTGAAGGATTTAGCCCTCATTAATTAGATGTTAATAAATAGTCATAAACAAAAAAGTCCTCTTTGAGATCCAGAATTATAATATGATCGGGAGAATAATAGGTCTTCAGACTAGGCGCTGGCTCTCTTTTATTCAGGATTAAATTGAGCGTGAAATTAGTGATGCCGTGCTCATTCTTTTGAGTTTTTTCTCACTGCCAATACCTGCACGAGGAAAGACATGAGAACCTTCTGAAGGGAAAGGGGGGGGGGGATGCAAAGCCTGTTCTTGAAGAAGGAGGAAATGATACTTGGAGGAAGATCTAAGCAGTCACTTCCTTCCTGGTTAATTCCAGCACCATCCAGGAGTCTTTCAAAGTCCTGGAAAGACTTGGCTTTGGCCCCTGGAACTTTCCAAATGCTGCTATCGAAGTGTAATTTAATGTGACTTTAAATCACTCCTGTCTTTTTTTGGGGTGGGGGAAGGGCAACCCTGCTGCCAAGGCCAGATGTGACCTTTGGTCCCAAACTGTCCCAAAGTCTGCTTTTTCAGGAAGCAACTAGACTTTCTGGTTTTTACTTTGAAGACGTTTCGCTTCTCATCCAAGAAGCTTCTTCAGCTCTGACTGGATGGTGGGGAAGGGAAGGGTTGAGACTCCTTGCAGGTAAAGTTGGCCATTGGCAGTCCTTCAGGCCACTTGGAGTTTTATCACCGGAGAGGTGCCAGTGGAAGTGGCGCCTCCTTGGCTGCAGGATGTCTTTCTGCCCTGTGTCCCTTCCCTGTTGAAGTCAGGCGGAGGCTGTTGAGGATGAGCCTGCCTTGCCTGCCTCTGAAACTGAAGCGCAGACGGTTCCTGCAGTCTGCCATTTTTCTGGAAATCCGCTCACACTCCCCCACCGTTCAGAGGGCCTTCATCCTAAAATGTATAGCTAAAAATCTATGGAGGTTCTCAGTCCTCCAGGTCACGGTTGTCCCGAAGGTGCTTTTTTAGGAGGCCACTGGACTCCCTTGATTTCTTTTGAAGACATTTCGCTCCTCACCCAAGAAGCTTCTTCAGCTCTGATGGGATGGTGGGGAAGGGAAGGGTTGGTGCTCCTTGTAGGCCGCTGGCCATTTGCGTTCTTTTAGGGAGTCCTTGAGGCCACCAACCTGGAGGTTTATCTGTGTCCCCGGGGTCACCTGAGTAGTGCAGATGGATGCGGAGCTCCACACAGGCTGCTTTAAGCCAGACTTCCCCAACCTTACTGTCCAGTTTATGTCCCCTTATCTGTAGACCGAATGGCCTCCCTGTTACAGAAAAATGGTGGGTTCATGTCCGGTAAGCTTCCCCTTGGTTGTTCATTTTGCCTCCTGACCCACAGTTAGATTGGAGGGATTCTCCCCACCACCGCAGGGTTTTTTCTTGCAAGTTCAGATGCTCAACATCAGTTTAGTCCTGTGTCTCTCAACCTCGGCAACTTTAAGATGTGTGGACTTCAACTCCCAGAATTCCCCAGCGAGCATGGAGAATTGAAGTCCTCACATCTCAAAAACAGATAAGATTGAGAAACCCTGATGGACTTTTAAATGCTAGGAACTACCCTTCTCCCTCCCATCGAATTGTTGGATGCTCTCCAGAGGAGGGCAGGTAGGTTCCTTCCTCCCTGAAAAATTAGAATAGAAATAAATACTGTCCATATTCTGGCTTGTTTTATGAAATATTAGGGGTTTTTAAGATTTTGTTCTGTTTAATCCCATTCCTTATTTTGTTTTTAATTACACATTAAATGTGTCCAGAAAATTCTATGTTTCTGAAGAAAAAATATTTATAAATACCTTTTTTTTTTAGAAAAAAAAAGAAAAGAAATAAGCAATTTGCTTTGCTAACCTTTCTGTTTGGAGGGGAAATATGGCGATGCACAGAAAATGCACCCTTCCCATATTGGCTCAGGATGATGGGACCTGTAGTGCAACATATCTGGAGGGTAGGAGAAGCACCGGATCAACTACATGTCGTTTCAGGGGGTTTTATTTGCAGCTCAGATCAGCCAAAAGATTTGTAATTCTCTGGTATACAATTAAAATGCCAGTTATGGTTTAGCCAGCTCTGTCTGCTCTTTAACCTGAAACGATCTGTTGTTTTTCTTCCCTGTAAATCACCAGTGATGAATGTTGTTGGATGTGTTTTATTTTCCTTTTAATTCATGAACCATGAGCTGCCTTTATAGCGTTGTTGGGTTTTTTTTTGGAGGGCATCTGCCGATTTCCTAATTAAGCTTTGTTAGCATCTATCACTGCAGCTGTGCAGGCTTAGAAAGGGAAGAAAATGGTTTTAATTTGTAGTAGGCTGGGTGGATATGTTCAGGGATAATTCCCCAACATTTGGCCTGCAGGCGCATGGTATCACTGATCTCCTAAATGTGTTTTAAGGCAGGGAACGCAGTCTGGCACCTTCTTCCCTCCCCCTCCCCCCTTCTCCGAGGAACGGTGCTGACTATACTTGGATGAAGGAAGGACTGATAGAAACGTTTGCAAGCTCATCTTGGGAGGGAAGGTTCATTGTAACAGATTAATTGTGGGTCCCTTATTGACAAACACCCATTAAATGCAAATGTGGGCATTGTGGTGACTTATGTCATTTGCACCCATTTACAGCATTTGCATAACGCTGTCCGTTCTTAAAACATTTTTGGGTTTGGGTGCAGATCAGTTCATTGATTGTGTATCATTAACGTGACAATTACATTACGCGCACGATGTAGTTTGTCAGAGAATTTTGGTCCGTTGGAGGTGAAGACCGCTGAATCAACGGTCAATTAGGAAAGGAAGGCTACCCAGCTTGGTCAGTCAGGAAGCTCCTGGCCCGCCAGAATCACTTCTGGCCCGTGATTAGCCAAAAGTATACTCTACTAAAGCCAAAGTGGCTTTACAGAAGAGGCAAAGCTGGATCTGAGATTTTCACGGGCGAAAGATACCGTTAACTTTCCCTTGTTCCTGGCCAGCCGCCTGGTTATCAGTCAACGTCCATTTAGATGTTAACAGTTTGCTTGGGAAATGTTCCCTGTCATGGCTCTGCATTCCTTTGGAGAGACCTTGAGACGGCTGGTGTTTCCCACAGGACGCGATGGGCCCGGTTACATTTCCTCCTGGTTCCCTCCCTGCAACCATTCCCCCACTGTTACTGATGTCAGGCTGTCAGCTTGCGATGCGTAGCTTAGCAGAATGGCAGCCATGACAGTTTCACTGTAACAGAAATTTCCTGACCGTGAGGACAATTAATCAGTGGGACAACCTGCCTCCAGAAGCTGTGAATGCTCCAACACTGGAAGTTTTAAAGAAGAGGCTGGACAACCATTTGTCTGAAGTGGTGTAGGGTTTCCTGCCTTAGCAGCAGGGGGTTGGAGTAGAAGACCTCCAAGGTCCCTTCCAACTCTGCTATTCTATGCCATGCCATGCCATGCCTTCTATTCCTATTCCACTCCATTATATTCCATTCCATCTGTTCTGTTCTGTTCTGTTCCGTTCCGTTCTGTTCCGTTCCGTTCTATTCCTCCCAGTGCAAACTTGCTTGCTTGCTGATCAGGGGGGATTCTGTGATGAGCCGAGTCCCCCGTGAAAGGCACTTGTGAAGGCACTGTACGAGCATTTCCAAGTGCAAAAGCAAGTCCCCCTGGTAAGGAAGGGGCAGTGCTGCCCATTGAAAGCAATGACAGCAAGGTTTATGGACATCCCTTCAGGACAGGGAGACCTTCCATCTTGGACTGCAGTTGCATGTACCATATAAACACTGAAAGAGCCTTTAGAAATAATTTGATTTACCATCAGTAATAACTCTGAACATTCCAGTCTTTCAGAAAAAAATCCGGTGCTTCACGTGACTTCCTGGTTTTGAAGCTCCGTGCTGTCAGCTCCCCTCCTTGCTAAGAGCTTAACTTGCAGACGCGCTAACTCTAAATTGATCCCTGGCTGCGATGTTCTTCCCATTTCCACCCTATTATCCGGTTTGGGCCATTTATTATAATCAAGTGCTTTTCAGGTTGGACTACACATGTGAAATATATACTTTGTCTTCCTGCCTCAATCATTTCCAAGAAAATGATTAAGAGTCAGGTATAGAGAATTTTTATTATTTATTTATTATTTTGATTTATACCTAATCAACAAGTCTTAGGTATTTGTTGCAGTATATTTGTTTTAAATATCCCACCTTTTCTCTAGAACACAATCTGTCTTCCTTTGATGACCAAAGTAAAATAGCTCTGACCCCAGGGCCTTAACCTTGGCTACGAGATGTGGGTTTCAACTCCCAGAATTCCCCAGCCAGCATAGCATAGCATAGTTGGCTGGGGAATTCTGGGAGTTGAAGTCCACAGGTCTTCAAGTATCCACGGTTAAGAAACACTGTCCTAGTGAATTTCCATGG
>JANHFP010001083.1:199104-219050 GCA_032468135.1 Calamaria suluensis | reverse complement strand
TCTATCTATCTATCTATCTATCTATCGATCTATCTATCTCTCCCATCCCTCCAGCCATCTATCTCTCATCTCTCATCCACCCACCCACCCACCCATCTCTCTCTCTCTCTCTCTCTCTGTGTGCGTGCGTGCGTGCATGAATGCATGCATGCATGTATGTATGCATGCATGAAATTAGTGTATGACTCCTTCCCCAGAGTCCAGGTAATTTATAACAACAACATACCATTAAAAAAAACCAGGCTCCTTAAAAAAAGTCAAAATATTGAAAAGTCTGAAAATTAGTGAAAGTCAGCCAATGCTCCTTAGTTTTCAAATGCCTGGAACAAGATAATTTTAATTGCTTTTTTGAAACAATTTTCTGAAGGTAAGTGATACTATAGTAATGGGAAGACTACAAGAAAGCTGTGCTCTCATTACCTCGTTCCCCTCTCACAAGCTAAAAATCTGAAGTATGTTCTCAATTCAAAGGATGGGCAGGTTCATTCAGAGGAGAAAGAAAAAAAGGGAACTAGCCTTATAGGGTTGGATGGTGAGCATTAGTAGGTATATTACTATATCAGCTAATATATATTTGCTTGCTAAACCTAGGCCTACCCAATGAATTGCTTCATGGAATTTACTGCTTTTAGTAAATGCAGCTGATTTCAGAATGGTGACATATGCATATGTTAATTTCAGAGAAGATTATTTTATTAATGTATCAAATCTTCTACTTCTCATTCTCCTTCATGGATATGAAGAAGCAGCTGGCAGGATATATTTTGCATAACTATAGACTATTGGGGCTTTTTATAGCTGCTGTCTCCTCCTGTGGTTGGACAGCTCTTTTATGAAGAATAATGTATAACTCCAGGAATGACGAGAGAGCTTTGCAACTGGACCTTCTGCTTGCCCCTATTTGCAGAGTTGTCCTTATCAGTAGTGGGTTGTCTAAAGAAGAAAAACAAGTTTGTCATCAATTTTATTCTATAGATAGATAAGAACAGAATCTTAGTTGAATGCCTTTCTTACCTCTTCACAGCTAGCTATGGACAGAGATTATTCTTATGGGTCCTAATTTATTTTTAATTAGATTCTCAATGGTCCAACAGTTGATAGCAAATGCAAAGAGTGTTTTTGGAAAACAGGTATAAAATTATGAGGCACCAGGCATATTCTTAAACCAGGAATATGTGTTTGGAACAAGGACGGAACTTTGAAAGCATACAGACATGTATGTCTCTGCAGGAATATATGCATCTCCACTTCCATGAAAACACATGTGCCTCTGCTGAGATTAGAAACCCTTGTTAATCTTTTGCAAATCTTCTAGAGCAGGGGAGTTGAACTCGGGGTCAGATGCGCAATGCGCTGGCCACCTTCCCCCACCCACCCCCGTTTTAGCGAAGGGGAAAAAGTCATGATATGTCAGGTGATGAGAACGTGATGCCACAAGTGTGACAGCCCTGTCCTAGAGAATGACCAGTCAATTCAAGTTTAAATTTTACATGGCAATTGTTATGGGGACAGTTTGCTCAATAAAGAGATGTGAAAATATGGCTCCTTTTGGTGCTATTTTGCTGCTTAACCAGGAAAGTCTTTTAAAATGTCAAATCAAGTGCAGGAGTTGCTCAATAACAAAGTATGGCATCTCTTAGAAATCAGAGTTCTATGGCTTTTGAACATGGTAAAAACCTTCAAACCTGATTCTGCTTAAAACTAATGAAAGTTGATTAAATAAGTCCTGAGGCTACCCAGAAGACCCTGCTGTAAAGCTACAGGTTTAATTAATGGGGATGGGATTTGAATATTTACTGCAATCAAGTTCTCACTGAAAGTACTGTGTACCCTTTAATTCTTGCTATATTTAAAGCAGGGTGTAATAATTAAATAGGAATGTAAGGTCAATTTCATCTATTTAAGTATATTTTACTTCTCTAATTAACGAAAACTTAAAATTGTCAAGCAACACCAGCATCGTTGTGTGGCTTTGAAAGGCCACTTTCTTGTGACGTACTGCGTAAAAATCAATATGCAGAATTATATCTTCCAGTGCTATCCATTGGAAAGTCCTTCACCCAAGCTTTTCTATACAGGTAGTCCTCAACTTACCACCACTATTGAGCCCAAAATTTCTCCTGCTAAGAAAGATAGTTGGGAAATGTCTTGTGCTTCACTTTGTGAACTTTTTGCCATTGTTGTTCAATGAATCACTATAGTTGTTCAGTGAATAGCACAGTGATAAAGCAAATCTGCCTTTCACCATTGATTTTGGTTGTCAGAAGCCCCCCAGGAAGGTTGTAAATGACAGTCCCCAGGACACTGGGATGCTGCAACCATCGTAAATGCATGTCGTTTGGCAAGCACCCAAAGTTTGATCCTGTGACTGTGGGGATGTTGCAGTGGTCATAAGTGTGAGACCTGGTAATAAGTATTTTTGAAAAGTCATTAAACAAATTGTAAGTTGGCTGTATGCACCTGTATGCAGTGGTGAAATTCATTTTTTTTTACTACTGGTTCTGTGGGTGTGGCTTGGTGGGCGTGGTAGGGGAAGGATACTGCAAAATCCCCATTCCCACCTTACTCCTCGGGTAAGGTTATTGCAAAATCTCCATTCCCACCCCACTCCAGGGGGAAGGGTATTGCAAAATCTCCATTCCCACCCCACTCTGGTATTTGCCAGTTCTCAAAGCTACTCAAAATTTCGGCTACGGGTTCTACAGAACATGTCAGAACCTGCTGGATTTCACCCCTGAAATGGGTGGCTTTATTTTAGCTTTTGAGTATGGTGCCTAAGTATCTAGCTCTTGTCTAATAGCTCATGTTTTTCTGGCAAGTGCATATTATGAGATCAAATATATATGTATGCACTCATTTCTAGCTCTTTTGAAGTCCTCTTATTTTCAAGTTGTCTTCTGTCTTTCCTGTTCTATTTTGTATTATTGATTTTTAATACTACCCAGAGGGTAGTGTAAAGATTTTATAAATAAACCACAAATTCTGCCAGGCAAGACTTGTCCAAGATTATTTCCTGTGGGTCTGCTATTAAGCAGGTTCATTCCTTTGGATTCTTTCCAAGCTACACCACCTTGTACAATATAAAAGCCTGAATTCAGCAAGCTGAATTCTTTTTTAAACTTAAGTAGTTCCAGACTAATTTTGTTTCAGGAAATGTTCTGAGGCCAAACTTTGAATATGAAAAAATATATAACGTTCCTTTCCCTCCCTTTTCCACCCTCCTTGCTGGACATATGTTATGTATGGGTTCCCTATTGTACTGGTGGTCTTATAGGAAGTAAAAAAAATAAGATGAGAGATCTCATTATTGGTTGTTGTTATATGTTATTCATTTATATCTTAAAATAGTATAAAATGTAATAATATTAAATTTTATATCTTAAGGTTGAATTACCTAACATTTTCTCAATTGTATGACCTCGTGGTGTAAATTGGCTTTGACTTGGATGGCCTTTGGCAATGAACTAAAGTTGAGAATCACAAGGCACACCAAATGTCCAGCACCACTCATGTTGAAAAAGTTTAACTGTGGATTTGTCTTACACCCACCTGTAAGGCTGGAACAGCCTAGCCCTAGTGCTTGAATGGGAATGTTGGTGATTAAAAGTATTTTACAAAGCAATAACTTTTAGCTGTGATGAAGAGTTACCACTGTTGCGTGGAGAGTTGTCACTTGTTCCCGGACTGCTAATGGTGCAAATAACATTTATGCAGTCGTCATATTCTACAGAGTGTTCACAGCTGCAAGAAAAGCCATTGGGAGAAAAATGGCTATTTTCTAATAGAAGATGTTAGAATGTGAGTGTTGGAAAATGTATCCTGCTGATACAACAACCTTTCGACTTTATTTGAGCAACAAGTGTACCAGTTTCTGAGAGAGCATTTGGGTTGTGGAGACGCTAATGGCTATTGTATTTTTATACTAAAATCAAATAGTTGGAAAGATGTTCAGACTGTATACTTTGAGACAAATGAATAGATATAATATTGTTTGCTTAAATAAAATATTGCAAGCCCCAAACAGGCTAATTATGATACATCTGTCTTTACATGCCTTGCAAATCTAGAATAATCCAGGAAATAATATCTATGAGAATTGGGCTCTGGGATAGAAGACACTTTTAATGAATCTCCCTGATAATTGTTTATATCTCAATATACTAAATTAGCCCACCCAGTATTTTATAAATCTGTAGCATGCACCAGTGGTAAAATGTATCTCATTTAATCTCTCTGGTCCCCTTTCTGAACAAGTGTCAGCAAGGAAAACGAATGGGAAATACTGATGGAAACAAATGCAAAACAGGCCTTCTACTGTATCACCCCAATGGCAATCATATTTAACAGATTAAATAAGAGGCAAGCTCGGGTTTTCCATAGAATGAACACTGAACAGGGAACTATGTGAGTCTGGAAGAAGAACAAGCTGTTTTACCCAGCCCAGTCGCTTCTAAATAACAACAGTTCTCCTGTGGCTCAGACAGAATGTTTCTTGCTCTTTGATGTTTCACAACAGGAGATGACTACCTCAGCTCCAGTAAACGAATGGGCTGCATTGCAAATGCTTGCCCAGATCTCCTGGTGCATAATTTCTGTCTCAACAATTGTTTCAGACCCATGTCAAGCACCTTTTCTGGCCAGCACTGCCTGGAACTGTACAGGATACTGTGCTGATTTTTTTTTAGGATGCCCCAGTTTAATTCAGTAGCATTCTCTTAGGAAAAAAACTGATTTATTACAAAAACCTCTCTCCAACCTGGAGTAGTCCTGCAAAATACTGGGGATACCTATTATCTAAAGAGGTTTCTTTTTGTGTTTAAACTTATCCTTTTTTTTTTTTTTGCTTTCTATGAAATAAATTCAGGCCTTTTCATTAAAGCAGGGGTCCCCAACCTCTGCATGGTGAACCAGTTGGCAACTGTGCTGCACAAGCGATGGGCAAGTACACCAAGCTTCGTTTTGCTCAGGAGCTGGGTTGCATGGGCAAAACGTTCTCACCAACATTGCTGCCACCACCAATCTTTGGAGCCAGGAAGGTTGGGGACCGCTAGAGAATGGGAGATAGCTGTAAATTATTCTTAACATTGGGAGGGCAAAAGTCAAAATGGACAGTATGAATGCCTTTTTCTGCCCTTTTATTTTAAAAAGATTAATATACACATCCTAAAATATAATTAATATTTTAAAATTATTTTCAGACATCCTAATTTCTATGTTTCCCAGTTCAATGTGTTTCTTTTATATTGGATTTTTATTTTTTTCTTGTAAGCTGCCCAGATTCATTGAAAGTGAATGGGTGGCCATATACATTCTCAAATAAATAAATACATATATAAGTAAATAAAGCAAAACAGAACCATGTTGTCCAATCACTTACTGGAGTTGTATGTGACCATTGATTATTAGGTTGCCTATCCTTGCATAAGTGGACTTGTTCTAAATATCCAAGATGAGCAATCTGAAAATATAAGAAATATTTATTCATGGGCTAAAGTTGTTTAGTGAAATAGAAAACATTTGCTTCTTGGTATCTTATACATTTTTGTGTACAAAGTGTATCTGAATGAAGTATAAAAGCCCATCTGGACTGTCTAGTTCAGCTATACTAAAAGAGATGGTAGAACTTTCCTCTGTATCTGTATGTTTCAAATACAATGGATTGGCAGTACTCAGACGGACTAGAGAGAAAGGTTAAGATTTCTTTACAGGCATTATTATCTGACGGGCCAGACCCTCAGTTTATGGGATAGATTTAACCCAGTTACACATGCCCAACTTGTGGCTATTTCAGTTTGAAAGCAAGCAAAACATAGGAGATTAGAGTCCAGTTGCAAAATGTCTTAATTTCTTATTTCGTTTGACTGTAAGATGATAGTTTTAATATGGTTCTTCTTTTCTTTTGTCTTTTGCCAAAAAATTTGGTGATTGTTTTGCAATATTTTCTTATGTTGTGAATCAGATGACTTCTTTCTTGCATCATTTATTCATCAAGCATTAGCTTTAGCTCACTTCTTCAGTCCTATCACTATAATTTCTTTATTTTGATCTTTTAAAAAACTGAACACCTTTCTTTTGTCTTCATTATGCCAACTTATGTGCTAAAAACATTTTTTAAGAATTATTTTCAAATTTGATTCCTTAGAGATGGTTCACCAAACGGGATTTTCTCGTCATTAGTTTCAAAATCAAAAGAGGTTTGAATAGGGGTGGCCAATAGGAATATATATATATATACTATTCACTCATTCCCATTGTAAGTTTGTAACCCTTGTAATTTGTTAACCTCAGCAGTGTCTGCTGTTAGTCTAATCTTAGTTTGCTGACAGCTTTGCTTTAATGTTTGATAGGAATGTTCTGCAGGGAAACCCAATTCTACACTTTCCAGAATGACGTGGCTTCTGGAATGTACCGAAATCTTGCACATATTGTTATTGGATATAACCTTTTGGTGAACTCTGTAGCAGGCAAATAAAAATAAAAATGGGGGGAGCAGGATTTCTCACTGGAGTATTTTCCCTGATTTTGTCATCTGGCCCCACTTCCTCCTCTAGGGTTCAGCATATTTAGGTTTGCTCATGAAATTGGTGAGGTGAAGGAATGGGACATGGAACTCAGAAGCATAAGAAAGGCAACATATATTCAATGTCCAGATCTGTCTGTGTTTCAGAGTACATCAGAGATGAGGAAAATGGATTTCAGCCACACTCTCCGGCATTAGTCATTCTGATTGATGTTGCTGGGAGTTGTTGTTTAGCTACAGCTGGAGATTTGCAAGCTTCCCATTCCTAGACTAGACAGTGTGAATAATACCCAACAGAGACGTTGGTTTATATAAACCAATCCTTTTCAAACGGGTCACATACTAAATGCTTTAGATGTTAGATGTGTGTTTCATCCCCTGGAAAAAAATAGTCTCTGCTCATTTATTCAAGTTTATTGAGCAATCACTCACATAATTAATTTGAATTCCCAAAGTTATGATGAACTTAGTTTGCCCCAAAATGCATTCATTTTATTGGTGTCAGCATAATTTTCTAGAACTGAACATTTTTATATGCAGTAACCAGTGATTTGCTTTTATAAGGATGCAGTGCTTTGCCTTATGCCATCTGAATTGGCTGCATGATTATAATTGCAGGTATTTTATTAGGGCTTGCCTTTTTATTTTTGCTTATAAATATACATCACAGCAGTGTGGGATTATAGCTTCATTTGATTGACAGCTGTAGGCATTTGCAGTTGTTTTCACTAGAACAAAACTAGGCTTCCAACTCACAAAAATGAACCTCTCTTGTGCAATAGAGAGATAGCTGTGCATATTTCTTTATAGCCGACAAAAGCTTGCTTAATAAAAATGCCTGTAGTGGCTAAAATAACAAATACTGAAATTATTCAGGTTCATTAATTTACTTTTTCTTGATTATCCTTTTCTTACCATCACTGTATTGTCTGAATGACTTTCCAAATAGGTTGTAGAGCAACAGATTAATGGTGCTTCATCTGGAAATTACAATGAGCTCTCATTTTAAGAAGATGGCACCATTAGCTCTGTTTATATGTCAGAGAAGCTGATGGTTTTGATGGGTAACTGAAATTGTATTGTTTATTACTTATACTTCTGTTTTATACTGCTTTCAGCATAGCTACTTTGATAAGATATTTCATAAAGACATTTGTGGAGGAGTTCTAAGAAAATAGGTATCAGGTGAGTAAGTCTGTGGATGGTCTAATTTTCATTAGAATGGGTACTTCACCCTAACTGAAGACTTTTGGCAGAAAAAAGGTTTCTTGATTTTGTATATATTTGAACCCTAAATCTCAATACTGAACAAAAATTTGAAGATACCATAATTATTTCCTGTACTATTAAATACAGGAATTTTTTTTGTTTCTGTCCAAGTGTATATTATAATAGCTTAATAGTAACTAAGGTAATAGAAGTTAGTAGTTGAGAATACTCTTGAAGTAATGTAAAAAGTAAGGATTGGTATTTTAGCTATTGTATAAAATGAAACACAGAACCCTTGCTATATTATACAAAATACTACTGGATGATTTTCCTTGGTAAGGAGCCTACTAAGCTAAATGTTATTTTGGGAGATGAATGTGTGGTTTCTGCTTGTTAACATAAATTCACTGGGTAGGTTTTGAAGACTTACAGGCTGGAGGATTACTGAAATAAATTATTTTCTCCTTTCCTCTCTTCCCATTTTTGAGTCACTGTGGCATATTTTCATTGTGATGTATATCTGCTACGTTCTTTCTATTGTGCAATTTTTATACGAATGCATACGCCAGCAGAACAAGTGAACTTATTGTTAATTGAAAAATCATGACCCAAAATGTATAGCAGAAAAATACCAAAAATCTAAACTGCATTGCAAAGCTAAAATATTCTGATTTGTACTGCTTATTCTAACCCAGCATGTCATTTGACAGTGTTTCACAAAGGAGTCTTCAACAATTCATATAATTGTGCACCAAGCAATACTTTTTAGTTAATTCCATACATTTGATAGTTTAGGTACTGATATCATGTCCCCACTAGCCCTTCCTTTCTCTAGACTGGCCATACCCAATTCCTGCACCTGTTCTTCATATGTTTTTGTCTCCAGGCCTTTAATAATCTTAGTTACTTTATTTCTATTTTTTTCAAAGTCTCAACATTTTTTCATCATGTGATCAAAACTGGACTCAGTATTCCAGGTGTGGCCTTACTAAGGCTTTATAAGTGGTACTAATACTAAATGTGATTTTGAGTCTATGCCTCTGTTTATACAACCAAGGATTTTTGGCTGCTGCTGCACATTGCTGGCTCATATTTAAGTGCTCATCCAGTAGGACTCCAAGGTTCCTCTCACAGTTACTGTTTTTATGCTAGGTTTCACCTAATCTGTACTTATACCTTTGGTTCTTCCAGCCTAGGTATAAAACCTGGCTTTTCTCCGCATTATATTTCATGTTGTTAGATAGGACCCCATTGTTCAAGTCTGTCAAGATCTTTTTGGATCCTGAGCTTGTCTTCTGGGGTGTTAGCTATTCCTGCCAGCTTAGTGTTATTTGCAAATTTGACAAGTTCTCTTCTATTCCCTCATCTAAGTCATTTATGAAGATATTGAAGAGTACTGGGCCTAAGTCAGAACCTTGTGGCACTCCACTGCTTATTTCCCTCCATGTAGATGTAGTACCATTAAGGACAAATCATTGAGTGCAATTTGTTGGCCAGTTACAAATCTGATGGTGATGTTTTTAAATAACTTATGATTCTATGAATATTGTTTCATTACAAACACCAGACATTTCCATGACATGGAGAAAATTTAACCTTTGTTGCTATTGCTGACCACAAAGTTTTTAAACTGGGAGGAAATTTCTTGTAATAGAAGAAATAAACACTTTCATAAAGTAAACGGACATATGTATTTTTTGTACATAGAACTTGGTGCAAGTTGAGCAAATCTGATCTACCACACTGTATTGATCCATGAATACATGGATAGAGTTATGATTGCTGTAAATCTCTACCATGGGATGTTTTTCCTTTTAGCAGTAGAACAGTACTAATGTGGAAGTTAGTGGAATAGTGACTTAGATAAACAGGCAGATGGCATGACACAAGCATTGACTTAGGAAGTGGTAGAATCAAAATTAGAGAAGTGATACTTTTATGTTTTGTTTGCTCTGTGGTATGCATAGAAACGTATCACATAATGCTAAGAGTTAGGATCTTGCCAGCTGTTAACTAGGAACTGTAATTCACAACAGGAGGGAGCCAAAGTTGTCACCAGCCTCCCAACTTCTTATCCAGTACCACCTTCTTAAGAATAAGGATATCTTTTAAACAAAAACCCCTATGAAGACTGAATGTTTACTTATTCTATATGATTAGGCTGGTTAATTATTACATCAGATCGAGTGTATATTTGTTTTGTTTCAGGTTCAACACTACCCTTGCTTCCATATAGGACTTCTAGAGGAGAACTTTGAATTTATTTCCTATTCATTGCTGCTGGAAGATTATTTTAAGCTGTCTATTACCACTTAATTTTAATTTATCCTTTACTGGTCTTACATTGTTTTTTTTTGTTAAACGTGTTTCTAAAGATATTTAAAGTTATGTTAAATATATGCACTCCTAAATGCCAGTAATTTACATGCATTATGCAAAAATAATGGGGTTAGTTACTTTCACATGAAAAAAGATGAAAGCACTAAAGCACTAATTGAGAGAGACTGTATGATGAAGCATGAACCAAACAATCCAATTTTGGTATTAGCAGGTACAGATTGTGGGAAAATGAGATTGCTGAGTGAGACCAATTGTACATCAAAGTCAGTGCATCAGTGCATATGAAGCAAGTGTTCATAATGATTAACTTATGCCCAGTTTATACACTTAATTTTGACTCGTTTCTAGTACTGTATATCTGCTGGTGAACAGTTTTCCAGTTGTTTTGGAAAAATCAATTCTATCCAAAGGATCCAATCTTTTCCTTTTTCTTCCCTAATTTTTTCTTGGATGTCCAGTATTCTGAAAATTCTTTTAAAAAGGAGAGTTTGATGCTGGCTGTCAGGTCTGATTCTGGCTGAACGGTTCACCTAAAGTGTGCTGGGAAGTTGTATATAGTGCAGAAAAATGATTCCAGCATGAGCTTATTTTGTCTTCCTCCACAATGGCTGCTTGCCTAGAACAGATGAGTTCTGAACATTTGACTCATGTCATAATTCCACTATAGATAATGTAGGAATGATTTTATTAATTAAAAAAATTAATTAAATTTTAGCGCATATACTCAAAATCCCGATTGGGCTTATTATATGAGGTTGTCTCATTTTTCGGGAAATGGTAATGTCTTATTTTTGGGGAAATTTTGGGGAAACACTGATAGCCAGTGCCATGGATAATACAGGTTTGAGAGGGCTCTGAACTTTACATTCATTGCTCCATTTAGGTGTGCATTTTCTTTTTTTTTTCTATTCCCCCTCCTACTCTCCCTCTTGTTAACAAGGTTCAACAAGACAAGGTGTTATACATGAAACAAAGCACTATTCACTGTCCAAGTACAGAATATAGAATGCAGATGGTCCATACAATGCAACATTGCTTCATTTTGCCTTTATTCTTAAAGGCATTCTCAGTTTGCATGTCTAATGAACATATAGAAATATGGATTATAAGGATTATTGTGTACAGCTGAGTTTGAGTTTAATTCTAAATGTCAATTTTGTGTGCTACTAAATATTATTTCCATTTAAAGTAGTTTGCAAAATTCTGTAAAACAAAAGCAGTAAAAAATATTCAGATTTCCCAAAAGCCTTCATTTTGTTTTTGAATACAGATAATCTTTGTTTGTCAACCTCAAGTGGGTCTGGCAATTTGGTCATTTAGTGAAGCAATAATTAAGTGAAATGCTGTGCTTATAATATTACTTCAGCTTTTATTTACTTTACAGACCTGCAAAAGTTGTAACTGTGGGCATTGATCGTAAAGTTACTTTTTCATCACTGTTGTAACTGTACACTGTTGTTCTTTGAGGCAGTCACTAAGCAAGGTCTACCTTGGTACAGGTACAACTGTGAAACCAAGAAATATTTTATTGTTGCTTTACTGGATTCTATAAATTTTACTCCATCTTTGCCACATCTTTGATCATCCTGTTTTGCTTGACAAGAAAAAAAATCCTAGTATGTACATATAGACCAGGGGCGTCAAACTTGCAGTCCATGGACTGGATGTGTCACAGTCTGGCCACCCCTACTCCCAGTTTAGCAAAGGGGAAAAAGTTGTGATATGTCATATGATGGCATGAGTTTGACACCCCTGATATAGATAGATCTAGCAATTGTATTATTCTATTTGAGGCAAAATGCAGAAAAAAAGTAAGAAGTATTGAATAATAGAAAATTAAGGTGCTTAAGACTTCTGTGGGAAAATTGGCAAAATGAAGGCAGTTCTTCTAAAGGTGGAGCTTGATGATCACAGCAGAATGAAGATCTGGAGGGTAGACCAGCTCTTTGATCACTCCTCTCCAGAAAATGAGAGGACTAAAGATTACCCCAAAGTGCTCCAGAAAGAAGACCACAAGGCAGTGGTCTACTTCAGATTTAGAGATCTGGGAGATGAGGGCAAGTTATCTTTGCTCATTCCACAGTTGAGACATTTAAGAATGCTGTCATTGCATACTTCCCTTTCTAATAACTTTTGGAAATGACTTGTTAACTGCTTTTCAGCCCTTAGGAATCTCTGGATGAATAGGTTTTACAGCACCAGTTGCATTTTGTTCAACCTTTAGGTAATGAAAATTTAAATACAAGTGATGGATTTATTTTTTTTGTGGGGGTAGAGGGGATAAAAGGAAACAGGTGATTAGAATGTTGGTTTTAGAAAGTTACCAATGGACTAAGAGTCCAGATGGATTTGAAATAAAAGTTTGGAATTAATGATAATATTCCTTCCTGTGAGAAGATGTTCTTGTTTTGAGTCCTTTAAAAAATAGAACTGGACATTAAAGGTTAGACACTAGAGGGAACCAGAAGGAACTAAATATCACAATTATTGTAAAGGTGAAGACTATTTGAATTTTCTCCACTCTATAAATAGAGAGTGGAGCAAAATACTTTAACATTGAACATAATGAAGATATTTGTAAACAGTAGATCCAGAAGTTAATTTTAAGTGTGTCTGCCATTACAGGTAGAAAGTGTTTTTTAAGATGTCAAGGAATAGAAACATGTTTTACCAGACAAGACAGAGATAGATCTTTAAAGTAGTTTTAAAAATGACAGGTTACAAGAATGATATATAAATGTGCTATGCTTGATATACAAACAAAGCTGGCTGATGCCTTAATAATTACTTTTCCATTTTTCTTTTTATTGATTTTCTTTTAGCTCATGTTAGCTTTTATCTTAATTAGCTGTAATGTTTAACAAAAATACTATTAAAAATAAATTTGTGGCAGGAGATCATCATCACAATTTTCTATCCTTGAAGATTATTGTTGCTTTTTATAGGCCAATTCATGCATTGCCTCTTGTTCTTTATTTAGGTTTTAGTAATCCTTTAACAAATGTAGTCATAATATTTCATATCATATGCTTGTCCCTGTAGCTTGATGCTTGTTTCTCATGCCTAGTTTCTCACTGGATTCTGTTTTTTAAATGAAAAGCAGTTACTTATTTCTAGTGTGTAGTTGAGAATCCTTTACTGTTAATGGAGAAAGGAGCCATTGTATGAAATTCATTATATTGTCAGAATACGAGATTCATTATACTATTGTTTTTCAATAGTCTCCTGTCACCAATTCTATTCACTTTAGGCATCACAAATGAGGTTTAAACTGGTGATAAAAATGTAAATTTTTCTTTGTCTTTTAGGCAAGAGCTCACTTGTATATTGATTTCTTTTCCATTATTGTCAGAATATTCCCTGATGATGGAATTACTGTTTAAATGATAACCGAGAGCTAGTGCTAGTGTGGTTTATTTTGTATTTTATTGTGATTGTATATTGTAATAGCACTGCGCTTACAAGTTTGTGGAGGACTGTAATGATGCTAATTATTAATAAATAATTTCATAATAAGATTTCAGTTGCATAAATACAGCATAGTTAATAAGAAAAGCTTTGTTCATATAAACATATTAAACTGAGATGGCTCAAGGTTTTTGCCTTACCGTGCAACTACTCTGAATGGCTCATAAGATAGAATTATAGCACAATAACAATTTAGATGTCATTTTTACAATATTTTTCTTTGTTATGTACTTTTTAAAGATGCTTATTAGAAATAATGAAGCTATTTTTTAAGCTGTATTTGGAATGCAAAAGAAAATGCTCTTTACCAAAGGACTGAGTTGGTACAGGTATATTTGAAGTTAGTTTAACATTTCTTGGTCAGCTTTGTTGACAGCAGGTAGAATCATAAGCCAGTGTGAGAACTGGAAGATCTGAGCCCAGAAAGAAACTTGGTCTACATGTTTCTATACCGTTACAAGGAAAAATAACTCCACCCAGCTGTTGGAATTTATTTTCTTGTAAATAAGATTTAAAGGTATTCCACTGAAATTGGTTTGGTGGGAATCAAAGTACAAGCAAAGAAACAGATCATTTTATGTACCAGAGCATGTAGATTTGATAAACTGTGATAACTACCTATTGACTCCAGACAGGAATAGTCAGAAAATAGGACTTGATAAAAGATATGATGATGAAATGTTTATTGTTTATTTCTTTCTATACATTTTTTGGAGTAGGTACCTTCTTTCCATAATGGTAGAGCAGTTATGAGTTTTTGATGAGGTTGCCATGTTAAATGATTTGTGATGATTCTATAAGAGAAAGAAATGTGAAGATCAGATATAGATATATGTGGGAGACAATGTCATAAAGTATGGATTATTATCATGTCACTTATGTTTCCCTTGTTCCTTTTTGCAAGACATTAGCTGCTATTAACAGAGTCAAAAAAAAAAGATAACACATGATAGAAGATAAGATAGCTTTACTCGCTGGCTTCCTTCAAGCTTTGTCCCTAATTTGTGACTATTATTTTTCATCTCAGGCTATAGCACAATAGAGTAGCATCTTGACAATATATTGATTCTTTTGTGTTAATCCTTCAGAAAAACACTTTTCAAGCCAAGAATATGGTGAAAAAAAGGCTTTGTAGCCACGGCCTGGCTTACTAAATATAATATTTATGTCTTCTTTTTATTTTACTATTTTATGCATGCGAGACTATTCTTTTAAAGAAACCAATTGCTTACTTTTATATAATTCAATATAAACCTATATGCTTTAAATCCCCCCCCCAAATTTTTTAAAGAGAACAATATTAGCTATGTTGCTATGGTGCAATGTGGGGGTGGCTAATTAGACACAGATATATTACACAGTCATCTAGTGTCCATGGCAACTATCAGGCAGAAGAAGAAAAACATTACAGAAACTTGCTTTTCCCTTTTCTGAACAGTGTAGCTGTTATATCTGTTTTGCTTATGAAATTTTGCAGTTATGTTACAGAAAAAAATAATTTCAGTAATTTCAACCCTTTAAGAGAAGGGAAATGTTGAACCTGCATGTACTTGCCACGTCCATCCAAAAATTAAAAGGAGACCTCTAGATTACAATGGAAAGCCCCATTTATAATAGAAGGCTTTGTTATAGTTACTCTTTGTAGCATGCAGACAAAAAAAAAAGGGAAGATAAATGTTGGCTTCAGATAAGGCCAATTCATATGACTTGAGTGTTTAGTGGCTTTTGTACCCGTGTGCTTTTGACAAAACAGAGGTGGCATGTGGAGCCATATCGGTAGGACCGGAAGTTGGCAAATGGGCTGTTTTCAACTTCCGGAGGGCCTCCGGGGGGGGGGGGAGGAGCCCATTTTTGCACTCCCTAGACTCCTAGAAAGGCTATGGAGCCTGGGGAGAGTAAAAAATGGCCCTACTAGGCCCACTGTGCCAAAAGTGTGGGGGAGTGTGAGGGGTTGTGTGTACATGTATGGGGCGGGGCACATAGAATTATGGGCACACATATGACCCCCTCAGCCATGCTCCCCCACTTTTGGCATGTGATGGCAAAAAGGTTAGCCGTCACTGCTCTAGAAGAAGCCTGAATTACGACATATCTGTACATCCCAGAGTAATTAAATAATACTAGGTCACAGGTATGTGTAATCAGCCAGTGATAACAATAAACCTATATACTTTGCCCCTCCCAATGAAGTTATAGCGTTTATCATGCTTACAAGTCTAGACATTACGCTAGTTTCTATGTGAATAGAATAACAGTTGTCACAACTAATAGGAACTCTGAAATGGTGTGTCTGATGGTACTGGCGTAATCACCCATTACATGTATATTCTAGGGCTGTAATGGTGGCACAGGTGGCAAGCATAGCCATATCGATGGGCATGTGAGCTCAGTTTTGTCTCATGCCAGCTGATTTTCAGTCCTTCTGGGCCCACCTGAAGTAGGGAAAAAAGGGTCTCACCTTAAGTCTGCAAATGGGCCATTTCCAGCCTCTGGAGGAATGAGGAAGACTGTTTTCACAGTCTCCCCAGGCTCCAGAGCCTTTATAGGTGCATGGGGAGGGCAGAAATGGCCTTTCCCATCCCCTGGAGGCTCTCTGGATGCCAAAAACAGCCCATTGCTGACATCTGGTGGGACCGGAAGTTGGCAAATGGGCCATTTCCAGTCTCAGGAGGGCCTATGAGTGGTGGTGGTAGAGGCCATTCCCCCCCGCCAAGGCTTTCTAGGGAAAGGCTCTGGAGTCTGGGGAGAGATAAACATGGATTTACCAGGCCCACACATGCCAGGAATGGGGACAGTCATGGGGGGGGGGGAATTCAAATCCACAAGGGTGAGGTGCATAGAATTATGGGTGTGGGCACATGTGTGCATGAACCTCCCCTCTTCTCCTCTCCCCCTTCCTCTCCTCTCCCTCACTCCTGGCTCTCGATGGCAAAAAGGTGGAGGGTGGGTCACTGTTCTAGGGGTAGCTGCTACTGATGGTAATACATTAATCGCAGTTCAAATTCAGCTATGTGAAGTACAACTTCCTTCTGTATTCATTACCTGGTTAGTATATAGTGTACGAATATTATCAGGAGAAATCTCTCTAGTAAATGGAAAAGGTACCATTTGTTGCACGATCTTTCAAGTTATGTATTTACACTGTAGTCCATTGCTCTTATCCAGTGTTTCAGCATGATGGTATTAATCAACTTGTTTTGGCTATTTGTCCTAAATGTTTCTTTTTAACTTAAGTTTCAGGAGTTCCAATCTTGAACATAAGCGTTGACCTATGAAAAATATAGTTGGTGTCTGATTTGCTATTCCAGGTGCTGTTTTGCAATGTACAAACATGATAATTGCAGGTTTTGATTCAGTGTGACGTTTTCTCTGGACACAGTTCAGAAAGTAGTCTTGAGACTTTGAACAAAGCCCTTAGCCAGAAATTTGTATCTAGATGATATGGGAGGTGACCTTAGATATATCTAATGAATATTTATACCATACTTTTTAAATGATTGTTAGTTTCAGAAAAGAATCTTCTGAACAGAAATTAAACTATAATTTAAAGAAGTGTTTCAGAGTGATAAGCAGTATGAAAATGTGATTACGGAAATGACAATAAAAAATCCTCAAGTGAATAAAAGTAAATCAATAAAACAATCAAAGTGGTATCATGAATAGCTAAATTGCATTTATGAATTACCTTAGAATATATTTTACTATGATTAAAAAAAGTGTCTGCTTATTGCTTCTGGTTAAAGTATTGTGTATACAATTTATGAATGCTATTGAACAATTAACACTCAGGTAGGGCAGAAATAAAGAAGGTAAGCTCTTTGCAGCCAGAGTAAGCAGAATTCAGAGCCAGACATAGGTTGGTCCTTGTTGTGTTCATGCAGTAATCAGAGAGACTCAGGAGCAAGCATCTTTTATTAACAGCAATAATAATTAAGATGTGATCAAAAATATATACATAAGGTGTGTCGGGATCCGCCGACATCGAGTAACCAGCAATCTGACAACTCGCCAGACAAACGCCAACGCAGACCACGAATAGCAACTGAAGCAGTGGGAGGGAGAGGGCCTGGGACGAGTCACATGGGTGTGGTGGCAGGGAACCGACGCGGAGGGCGTGCACGGGAGCGCTGCGTCGCATTGGTGGAGGGGACTC
This sequence comes from Calamaria suluensis, assembly GCA_032468135.1. Taxonomy (NCBI): domain Eukaryota; kingdom Metazoa; phylum Chordata; class Lepidosauria; order Squamata; family Calamariidae; genus Calamaria; species Calamaria suluensis. The sequence continues at coordinate 201,360 of JANHFP010001083.1, read as the reverse complement.
CGAAAGGAGGGGGCTATACAACATTTAAGCGTCCCGCGCTAACTATAGTTAGTGCCGGTTTTACCTGAAAGCTTGTGCTGGACGCTGTTGTTTGCCCCGGAGGAATAAAGCACACATCGTTGACTACATTTCCCTTGTGAGTGTTTTACTTTCTCCTGGAGAAGCCAGCAGAAAACCGGCACTCCCATCATCTGCTTCAACGCTGACATGACCGAAGAGCTGGATGTCGGCTCCCTGATCCAGGCGCTGGAAGAGGCCAGCGCTGGCGTGGCGGGGGCTCCCGACGCCGATGAATGGAAATCCGTGGGAGACTCCCCTAAAGGACCGGTGACGCGCGCCCGGGCGGCGGGGGACCGTAGGGGATGGCGGGTTCCTCGCCGACGAAAGGGCGCTCTGGCGACGGGGCCGCGGCGGCTGCCAAGCGGTCCAAAGACTCCGGTAACCGGAAAGGCTGAGACAGGTTTAACTGGTCAGGAACAAGGAGCGGTACCTGGGCCGACGGTAAAGCCGTCGGATCGGTCGTCAGGAGCTTGGTGGCATGGGGCGTCCTTGGGTCTTCCCGGACCAAGCCAACAACCATCCCCCCAATATGCCCCTCCTCTTGGACGTTGGGACCCGGGAATGGAGGACGAAAAACCGGTCAGTCGTCCCCCTCAGGCTAGGCGTTCAACCTGGGTGGGTTTGCAAAGTCTGTTTGGGGAAGTAAGAGATGGAGTTTGTCCACCACCTACTGGTGAAAAGAGGGAACAGCAGGGGGAGAGTCAACAACAGCAGTTTACCCCTGTATCATTTCCCTCGTTTCTGAACATGGGGGGGACAGGGGGGGCAGGTTCAGGGGGGTCTCTAGGACCACCACCCCCAGTCTGGGCAGCTGGGATAGCCCCCCAGCCTATTTGGGGTCCCCCACCGCTACAAGCAAACTACAACGGAAATCCAGACAGGTTGCCAGTATTTATGGGACAGGCTATAGCCCATATGAACACATATGGCAGCCTTTACCCCTCCCATTGGGCCAGAATAGCGGCCATCGTAGCAGTCCTGTCCGGTGAGGCCGCTGAATGGGTGGCAGTACTGCACCGTGAACGATCTCGGCTTCTGACGGATGTGGGTTTGTTTTTGGAGGCCCTTTATAATCGGTTTCAGGATGACTCCATTGGCGAGATGGCTGAAGAGGAGCTCCTGGATGTGGGTCAAAGGGGAAGGCCAGCCAAGGACTATGTCATGGATTTCAAACGTGTGGCGGCTAGAGTGGGCACTTGGCCTGAGAAATTGTTGTTACATCATTTTAAGGCAGGCCTCGACTCAGGTCTACGTCGTGTTTGTTTGTACCGGGGCCTCCCACCTCAATTAGCAGCCTGGTATAAGGCTGCTGTGGAACTGGACATGGGCCTGCGCAGAGAACGACAAGCCGACCGACAAAGCGGAAAAGGGGGATCCGTGGGTAGGGGCAGAGGTGGTGGTACCGAGCAAAAGAAGGCAGCATCCCTGCCAGGACCGACGGAATCCCAACTTGGGAGGCGCCCATCCTTTCGCTGTTTCAGATGTGACCAGCCAGGGCACCGGGCGGTAGACTGTCCATTGCCACCTGCCACCCCTTCGTCTCAGCAATCGATCCAGGGGAAGCCCCAACGGGCCAGATGGCGGGGACCGGAACGTTCGCAACGTGCCATGGTTTCGGTTGGAGGGGGTTCCGGAACACCTGACCCCCACCATACACCTCTTGTGGATGAGGCGGCCCACGACATGGAGGATCCCCTTCTTGGTGGCGAGGTAACCCCTTTTATCGTTACCGTTACTATTAGTAATATCTCCACTGGAACCTGGGTTAGCCAGGGGGCATTGGTGGACACGGGGTGCACCCGTTGTCTTATAAGCGGGGGTTTAGTAAAGGAGTTGCAATTGAAAGTAAGAGCCCTACATACACCTATCCGGTTTATCCAGATGGATGGCTCCCCTTTAGGGGGTGGCCTCACCACCCTAGTAACTGAACCAGTACGGATGCGCATAGGAGAACATCAGGAGACCATGCGCTTTATCGTAGTAGACAAGCTAAGTGAACCGCTCATTCTAGGGCTTGCTTGGTTAGACTTACGCAAGCCTATTATATGGTGGGAGGAAGGTTGTCGCCGACTAAGCTTTCCAATAGAGTCCTCCCCGAGAGTGGGATCAACGAGCTACACCTCCCCTACTCAAAGGAGCGGAATGGCTCTGGAAACATGTAACAAGGGGCTAGAACAGTTAAAGGAGTTAATTCCG
>JANHFP010001083.1:184315-195468 GCA_032468135.1 Calamaria suluensis | reverse complement strand
TTTTAATAATGTATATATGGTATTTTAAATCCATTTGGCTGTACAACGCCCCAAGTCCACGAGGAGAGGGGCGGTATATAAATTCAATAAATAAATAAATAAAATAAATAATTTGTCAAGAGTTATATAGGATAACAATAACATTTTGAACTGGATGAAGAAAAATACTTTTTTAAAGATATCACTGAGTTCATAAGATAGGATATTTAGCTGGTGGGAGGGTTTTTGATGAAAATGTTTTTTTTTTTTTACAAAATGACTTCTTTAATTTTTTTATTTTTTTCTTGGGGGTGGGGGGGAAATTGAGGGAAAATATAAAATGACTTCTGAAGGATATGAAAGAGAGGATTGGGTGGACTATAGGATGGTTTGAGAACTGAGAAAGTTGAAAGGGCAATGGGAAGTTGAAAAGGGGACATATAAAGGACATGAAGAGAGCTGATTTTGAGTCCTTTTGGAAAGTTAAAGTAGAATGGAATCATGATCGGATGTTGGCAGAAATAGGGGGTCATTTCCACATTCATAATAATGATGTCTAGAGTCATCTGTCTTAAAACAACCTTATTCTTCCAAATAACAGTAATAGTACCATGCATTATGTCAGGGCTCTTGAATCTTGGAAACTTTAACTTTGCCAGCTGGGGAATTCTGGGAGTTGAAATCTGCCAGGCTTAAAGTTGCCAAGGTTGGCGAGCCGTGCTTTATATCACCTCAGTGATGAGTGAGTGATGCTATGAAGATACTGTAAGTCTCTAAAGCAGAAATGTAAGAGCTTATGAAGCCTGAGAGGATGTTGTTATGTAGACAAGGAGAAACAATGCAGAAAACAGAGCATGTTGGATTGTTGTAACATATTCTGTGTAGAGTTTCTTAAGAGGATCTAGAAGCCCCAGTTGGTTTCAAATGCAACAGTCCCGTATCTTACTATTGCAATGTTATTCCTAACTTGAAGTCTCTGCACTAGTTATCAGTAGGTTTCTGAACCCAATTCAGTGTCCTGGTTATTAACTGTGAAGCCGAAAATGCATAGGCATTGTTTTTTTTAAAAATGATTCTACATGCTGCCTTTAGAGGTACAGCTGCAACTTTTCACATTTTGTAATGCAGTGAAAATTTGTTTAGGTGAGTGGCCATTTAATTAAACTATGACTATGACTACTTGGAATTTTTAATAATTTGCAGTCCAGAGGTTTTTTTAAAAAGATTTGAATTATGTATAAATGCTATTAAGTAAGTAAATAAATAAATAAATTGTGAGCTGTACAAATAATGATATTCTGACTTAATAAGATCATAATAAACTATTTTCCATAGAGTATTCAAACCATCATTTATTGAGCTAAGTAATGTTTCTGAATTGCTTCAAGGATAAACTTGAAAATATTACAGCATTCATTATATTACATTCTATTACATGCACACAAACATTCACATTTATATACATGGTAATATAAGCAGAAAGATAAAGCAAAACTACCAGTGTGTCTGTCTATATCAAGTTGCAACTGGATGGATGTGATGAAAGAGAAATTCTGTGGCATGATACAAACTGATGACATCATTATTATTATTTATTATTTATTATTATTATGTCTAATTTCTATACTGCCCCATCTCCGTAGACTCGGGGTGGTTTACAATAGACAACTCCCATAATCAAATTTAATTTAAATTTAAAATTCTAAATTTAGAAATTCTAAAATCGTTAAAATTAAAACAAATTTAAAAATTTATCATACTTTATATCTCTAAATCTCATCCATTCACTCATCCTGATGGAACCCAAAACATACTGTAACTGCTGTGAAATCAACCAGAAACTCAACCCATTATCTTCTGGCCATCTAGATACACTTGGAAATATCCTAAGACCTGCACCCAAATTAGAAAGCATTTCTAATTTCAAATTAGTTTCTGAACTGAAAGCCACAAGGACTCCAGAAGAATCAATAAGTTCTTATTCCTCTATTTCTTGCTTATATTTGTTTTGTTTTTTTAAAGAAAAAAAATCAGAAATATTGAGCCTGAATAGTTGAATCAATATGTTTTTGATTTAAGGCAACATATTTTTTGTCTAGTGTGGTAACTTTTAAAAATGATCCAGTCCTTTTCAAAGTGCTAAGAAATGTGTAAATTTTCTGCCCATCCCCAAAGGCTTACAATAATATATAAGGTAACCAGATCTTGCTTTAGCCTTAAATCCCGAAAAGTAGTTTAGATTGTGACAGAGGGTGACTTTTCTAAGGCCACCCAGGAGCCATATTATTTCCACATTGAACCGCTTCCTACATTTTATATAGGAAGATTAGAAGGTATCAATGAGGGAAAGTATGCTAATTTTATGGTTATAGAAGACGGAAAGTCTCTGTTTCCCACCAAACAAAGGAAATTCCCCGACATAAGAGCAAGTAAGCCATACTATGCCACTACTATTGGCTGTTATGTAGATAAAGTTTATTAGCAATTGCTCAATAGCAGCATGTTCTCCTGGATTGTTTTTATGTTTGAAATAGTCTTGAGATGAAAGTAAAATAGAAACTAGCAGCTGATTGCTGAATCAGAGAGAAGGAGATTGAGCAAGTATGGAAATGGGAAAGCAGACTGAGATCTAGGTGTAAAGATTAATTTGGCATGAAAAAAGTGTGTGTGTGTGTGAGAGAGAGAGAGAAACAGAAATGCTGTGGACATATGCAATTATGTAAACAAAATTTAGATTTTTCACAGTGCATATACTGATATATTAAAATTATTTTATAAAGGCTCATCTTCCATTATTAAACTGCAAAAAAAACCAAAACCAAAAAACCCTATTAAATCAGCATTGTTGGACATAAAATAATCTTGTTTGATTTGTATGCACCAAGAAGGGAGAGAAGTTGCCTCTAGTTGAGATGGACAACTCACAAATCAAATCAAATCAATAACTGGCAATGATAGTCCTCCGTAAGCCTGCATGGACATTTTTGATAGCATATGGCTCTTCATTTAGGATTTCAGTGTAACTGTGTACTCTAATTTTTGTCCTGCAATTCTGATCTGAGACTGGGATGGTCCCAGATGAGAAAAACTTATACATTTCCTTATCTGTAGGCTTTTCCTGCAAATTCTGTACTGGTCAGTTGTTTCTAAATTTCATTTTAGCCCAGTTCACTCAGTTCATTTTTGTTCTGATCCAAGGCTGGAAATGTGACTTTGAAGTCAAAGTTACCTACAAATGTTGTATCCCCAGCCATTTCTAAGTATTGTTTTTGCCAAGTTTGTTTCTGATGTTGGAAGTTCACTCAGCTGGAGTGGGGGGGGGGGAGAATAGTGTTGAGAACTTCACTATATTTGGGTATGACCCTGATATATATCAGCAACCTGCCAATTCTTGCTCTGGATAAGTCTTCTCCGATACAATGCCCTTTGTTCTTCCAATGATGTGAGGCTGCATTTCCCAAAACTTTTGCCAGTGTAGCAAAAGTCCATGCTGCTGAGAATTTGGAACATTTCACTCAGAGTGCCTTTGGAAGGCATCAGATTTAGGAATGCTGCTTCAGGTCTTTCAATTGATGATTAGTTTGATCCTGTCTCTTTCTAGCCATTTAGGTCTGCACAGTTTAAACGATGGTGCTATTTCAAAACCTGCTCCATGAAATAGTGTGTTGGAGAACATTGTGGGAGGTAATCACCAGATTTGTGAAAAGTGCATGGTTGCTGCCCACTGTTTTGTGGCATTGCTTCTCTAGCATTCTGTCATGTGCAGGAACATTTTGAACAGCAGCCTAAACAAATAAAGGGGGCTTTTCAGGATTTATATATTCATAGGATTATAATGCCCCAAATAGGGCTGACACTTTCCTAATGTTATTCAGAATGTAAAAATTACACATCTATTTATCCAAGCACTAGTATTTTACATAGATTACATGTTAGAAATGACTAAATGTGCACCTAATTTTAACAATTCGGGGATGGCTGGGTATTTGACAAATCCTTGTGATAAAGGCAGTACTCCAGTGCTTAACTCAGAGTAGGAGACAAGTTGAAATTCAAGAAAACATTAAATTGTTATGGGTAAATAAAACCCGAACTTCACAAAAGACTTTTTATAATCTGAAGTGCATGCATCAACTTGAATGAACAACAAAGCTTATGTAATGAGTCACTTTCTGCACACTGCATCAAAATTTCAGACAATATGCATTACCCCATCAGTCTTGTTTATCCTTCTGTGCTGTACATTGGTCACATACCAAACCTCCAGAAATAAAACCCACACAGAACAGTTCACATTCAGCTACAGTTGAAAAAGTGATGCATTCTGCATCAGGTGACACAATTAGTCCAAGAACTTTAGGGAGTCCTATTTTTCTCACCTACAGTCACTAAGGATTTTGTTATCTCTTGTCTTCATCCTGTTTGGAATACGATTAGCAAGACCCTGAACAAAAGCCAGAAACTAATCCAGGATTTTCTTACCAAAAGTGCCAATCAAAAATCTTTGGGAAATAAGAAAACAGGACGACAAAAGTGTCTTCTGCTTGTGCTCTTCAACATACTGCTTCTGAAGGTTTACTTTCTACCATTCAATCATGCCCAATTCTTGGAGACTGGCTGGACAAGCACCTGTAGTTTTCTTGGTTTTTCAGAAGAGGTTTGCCATTACATCCTTCCTAGGGAGGGAAACGGTGGCTCAGAGGGTAAGGCAGCTGAGTTTGTTGATCGGAAGGTCGGCAGTTCAGCAGTTCGAATCCCTAGTGCCATGTAGTGGGGTGAGCTCCCATTACTTGTCCCAGCTTCTGCCAACCTAGCAGTTTCGAAAGCACGTAAAAATACAAGTAGAAAAAATAGGGGCCACTTTTGGTGGGAAGGTAACAGTGTTCCATGTGCCTTTGGCATTTAGTCATGCTGGCCACATGACCATGGAGATGTCTTCGGACAGTGCTGGCTCTTAGGCTTTGAAATGGAGATGAGCACCGCCCACTAGAGTCGGAAACAACTAGCACATATGTGTGAGGGAAACCTTTACTTTTAACAAGTTTCTTTAGTCTTTAGTTGGCTCCATAGATTTTCAATTGGGTTAAGATCTGGGCTATTCCCAGGCCATTCCAGCAGTGGAATATGATTATCATGAAACTCCAAAAAAGTGTTGTTATTACCCATCAAACCTCAAAAATACAGTTTTTCCACCACTTTGGCCACTACTGTAGTGTTGTCCACATTGTAAGAGCAAAGAGTGTGGCTGTGGTTGAGAAAATATAGTAACTGGGAACAAATTCCACTGAATTCAGTAGAAGTTATTCCTAAATAGGCATGCATTGGACTGCACTGTAAACATATATTGATGGCAGCCTCATTTTCACAGTGTGATTATAACATATAAATATGTAATGTTTAAATAACTGCCAGTTTTCATTTACACAGCTATAGCTTGTATAATACAAATTATTATTTTTATATTCATCAATATCTCTTGTGTTCATCCACTGTAAATTTCTCATTTTTTTTGTTACCAAAACAAATAAAAGACTAGGAAGGAATCTTTAGACTTTAATGATAGAAAAAAAAAAGGATTCTCATTTGTCCCTTTGGCTTCAGCTTACAGAAACAATTCTCGTCAACTTAACCTTTCAAATATCACCCAAGGAATTCTTACATTTTTTTTTAAAAAAAATTCAATAATAAACAGTTTCTAATCCTTGGAAGAATTATGACTTTGCAGTAAAAAGCTATTCTTGAAATGCGTCATATGGTGGATTTCTCTTTCTTTCTTTTTAATATTCTCAGCAGGAGGCAGTTTTCACAGATTTTTGCCCTTCCCTTTGGTTCAGTTCTGAATAGCAGCTGTCCTTAATTCATAAATAGTGAAATAATAAAATAAAATGTTAGCAAATCAGTAGCACGTTAAACTCACCTAAAAGCAAGCGAAGCAACATTAAAAGTGCTACTATTGAGAAGGAATTTAGCAGTGCAGTCTTAATCCCCGGAAGTTGATAGGGGGCCAGTTAAGATGATGCTGTGCTGCCCTCTACCTGCCATTGCTAGCAGGGAAAACTGGATTTTATATGGGTAAAGAGAGGTGCGGGCTGCTGCAGTGATTGTGACCATGGCATCCAGACGTTTCCAGCAGTTTTTGCTGAGATGTCTTGTCACTGAACAATGGGAAAACGTAATTTTTGAGAGATGCCTGCTGCAGGCACGTCAGTCAGCTAAAGACTCCCTTTCATCCACTGCTGGCATTATAACGTTATAATGGAGCTGTCAATCGAAGGTTTCAGACAGTGGAAGGTGTCCGCCACCCAGCTGAAGGCGTCCCCGGGACTGAGGAGTAGTAGCTGTGTCCTGGCATTCTTCACAACCTCACACAGGATTTCGGTCCGGTGCAGTTTTATGCTGTTTACTTCAAAGACAGTATTCTCACATAAATGTCTGCATAACTCAGTGGTGGGTTTCGAATTTTTTTTTACTACTGGTTCTGTGGGTGCGGCTTTGTGGGTGTGTCAGGGGAAGGATACTGTAAAATCCCCATTTCCTCCCTCAATCCAGGGGAAGGTTAGTGCAAAATCCCCATTTCCTCTTCATCAGCTGGGACTCAGGAGGCAGAGAATAGATGGGGGTGGGGCCAGTCAGAATTTTTACTACCGGTTCTCCGAACTACTCCAAATTTCTGCTACCGGTTCTCCAGAATCGGTCAGAACCTGCTGAAACCCACCTCTGGTCTATGACAACTCACCATGGCCAACTCACCATGGCCAACTTGCCATAGCTAACTCGCTGCATGACAACTCGTCACAGGAGAATAATTACACTAATGTCAAAGAAACAGTGGAATAGAATCATTAAAGAAAGGGTGCAAAAGGAGGGACGGAATAAAATGTGAACGGCAAAAAATAAAATATTTTTAAATTTTATTTTAAATGACTGAATAGAATTGTTAAGTTGTCCTGCAGCGAGTTGTCCCATGGTGAGTTGGCCGTGGAACGTTGTCCCATTCCGACCAGCATAACAGCTGACTAGCTGCACTTGGATGAGAGATTTGAGTAAACCTGAGGAAGCTGGAGGTGAGTCAACTGATAAATCATTCATAAACAGTAGTTCAGTTGGGGGGGGAGACTTCTGGTAATACATGTTTCAAAGGCCTCCACCTTAATGAATTTATCATAAAGGAAGCTGGGAAACACTGAAAGCTTGCAAGATTCTCTATGTACCACAGATACTTTGCTGAAATCTGTGTTATTCTTTCTTCCACGGGCTTGCCAGCTCTATGAAACTATAGCTCCGCTCAGTTTTAGTCATTTTTTGGAAGAGAATAAGAATATTTTTTTTTAAAAAAAATACAATATCCAGACCATTATTGCAGAGAAGATGAATTTAAACTGGAAAAGACAACCAAAGCATCTGCACGGGGGGAGGGGGGCAGAATGATGTAAGCAGCATTATCTAATCAGCTTTGTATCTTTAATTCAATTTTATTAAACTTTTACAAAGTTAAACTATTAAAAAAAGAGAAAGAAAGACAAAAAGTATTGAAAACAATAGCAAGTGAACAAGGAGAATACGATGCTCAAAGAATCAGTTCTAGATTTATTTGATATATTCTCCTCCTTCAAAATTATATAATAAAAGTTCATTTCTCCTTATTCAGCCCTTTTTTTAATTGACAAATCCCAGAAACCACCAGTTCATTTCTATCCGTTTTTTGCAAAATCCACAAAGTATTTCCAGCCTTTTTATAAAAGTAATTATTTTGCATTTTGACAGAAGCTGCAAACAGCCGATGGATACTGCTAGCCTGTTCTGTTCCCAATGGGAGCATTACAGGTTTCTTGCTGAGAAAGGGCTTAGCATAGCCGTACCTTTTACTTTTGTTTTGTATTATTTTGGTGGTGATTTTGCCCTTTGTGGCCTTAGAACTCTTGATCTTTCACACCCAGGACTGTTTTTCTCTGAAAATGCTGGTTGAGGATTGCTTGTTCTCATCCTAAAGAGCCCTGGTGGTCCAGTGATTAAAATGCTGTATTGCAGGCTAAATCTGCCCACAGCCTGGAGTTCGATCATGATGGGCTCAAGGCTGACTCAGCCTTCCATCTTTTCTGAGCTTGGTAAAATGAGGACCGAGATTAGTGAAGGCAATAAGCTGACATTGTAAATAGCCAAGAGATTGCTGAGCTGTAAAGCATTATGGACTGGAGCAGTAAATAACAAAAAGAACAATGCCAGAATTTAGAAGATGACAACAACAACAACAACCATAACCATAACCATAACCATAACCATAATAATGCCATAATTGAGAAGACAGCAACTGACAATAGGTGCCGCCTATGCAAAGAAGCTGACGAAACAGTGGTCCACTTGGTAAGCTTCTGCAAGAAGGTTGCACAGACTGACTACAAGCAATGGCATGACAAAGTAGCAACACTGCTGCATTGGAAGATCTGCAAGAAATAGTATTTGCCAGTAGGCAAGAAGAACTGGTGGGACCATAAAATAAAGGAAGCCATAGAAAAGTGTAATTGCTCTGGGACTTTAGAATTCAGAAAGACAGGCAAAGGCCGCATAACACCCGGAACTTAACAGAAAGACAAAGAAGTCTGGATAGTGGATGTGGCAGTGCCTGGAGGCAGCAGAAGAGAAGAGAAAGAACTTGAGAACATAACAAAATACAAAGACCTACAAATAGAAATCGAACGACTGTGGCAAAGGGGAGTAATAGGCGACCAAAACAACTGGAGCACCACTTGAACATAACATAAGCATGGACAAATTCGCCATCAGTCAATTGCAAGAAGGTGGCTTTACCTGAGACAGCTTCCGTCCTGCGGACAAAATCTGTAACACCATCAAAAATCCAGATTTGCCTATCCCAGATGCTTGGAAAGGACTTGATAGGAAGACAAAAAATGCCAAACCCAGTCTGAACATCTGGCTGACTGGATGAATTATTATTATTAGTATTGTGGTTGTGGTTGTCATTATTATTTTTTATTATTATTAATATTATTATTAAGCTTCTTGACTTCCTCCTCCATCGATGTAGATGATTATTGGTGGTGGTTTCATAGCACAGTGGTAAAACCCTTTTATCAAAAATGATTTGAAAAACAAAACAAAGGAAACACTGATGTGAAAAAAAGGCATTCAGTTATCTATGTAACTCAGATACTTTGGCCACCTAATGAGAAGGAAGGACTCACTGGAGAAGAGCCGAATGCTGGGGAAGATTGAGGGCCAAAGAAGAAGAGGACGGCAGAGAACGAGATGGCTGGATGGAGTCACTGAAGCAGTAGGCGTGAGCTTGGATGGACTCCAGAGGATGGTGGAGGATAGGAAGGGCTGAAGGAATGTTGTCCATGGGGTCGCGATGGGTCGGATATGACTTCAACAACTTAACTAAACGAAGGAAGGAAATTGTTTTGTTTTTAAATCATCTGCCAGATTTTGAGCCAGCAAACTTTTATGCACCAGGGTTATGGTACAATATAAACAGATAAAGACAATTGACATTTCACTTAAAGGGGCGTTCCTTCCTCCGGCAAGGTGGCGAATGAGCCACCAGGCGTAGCCTGTAAGGAAGTAGAGCAGGGGTCTCCAACCTTGGCAGCTCTAAGACTTGTGGACTTCAACTCCCAGAATTCATCAGGCAGTTGCTTGCTGAGGAATTCTGAGAGTTGAAGTCCACAAGTCTTAAAGCTGCCAAGTTTGGAGAGCCCTGCAGTAGAGCATTCCAACTCAACTAGTCCAAAGCACTTGAGATAAGATAGAGGAAAAGGCTTTCAAGCCCCAGCAGGGGACTTGTTTGGAAATTAAATTAAGCAGTGGGAGAGAGGTGAGTAAGGTTGACATCATCAAAGGGAGGGAGAAGACTTTTGTTTTTAACCATGTTTTTATAGTTTGTTGTGAGCCTCCTGGGGTCATTTTATGAAACAGGCAGTCATACAAATCCTGTAAATAATGAAATCAATAAATCTGGGCCCCAGAAAAAATGATTGTTGCGCCACTGGCAACTAGGCAGGGATGGTAAAGCCTTTAGTAATTGCCAAAGGCGGCAATTGCCATTTTCCTTGGTCTGGAGGAAAAGACCTGGAACAATATTTGAAACTGGTATAACATTTGCTTACATAAGGAGCTGAGCTCCCTTTGACATTGATCATGGCCGTTTCTCCCCCTTCTCCCCCTCTTTTTTCAAATGGGTTTAAAATACGGGTTTAATCTTTCCTTGCTTTTATAGTGCTGCTCAATGGTCACCTTGGGGAGAAAAGCAGCAGCATCAACATGCTTTCCAGCTGCTCTGTAGCCAACGTAAGTGGTGCTTTAGAACTTATAAAAAGAAACTCTCACCTTTTTAATAGGGGGGAAAAATGAATCCAGCAATAGCAAGTATTCCACCCACACAACAGTTCAAATCGTTTGTCAGGTAATATTAAGCCATGGGGGTGTTTTTTTTTGGGGGGGAGGGACTTTTAACCATCGTACAAAAAAAAAAAGCAAACTCCAAAGTTGGGTGAAAATACCCCTAGCTCTTACATTAATGTGCTGAATGACTCTAGGGAGCTATAATATATCTCAAGAAGAAGAAATGCATCCATTCATTCATTCCTCAGTTGACATGACTGCAAACGGTTTGATGTTAGTGCTTTTACCTAGAACTATTTCTATCCGGTCCCCTTTTATGAGATGGAAATGAATCCAGCAATAAGCAAACTAGCCTTCCTCGGCAGATCTGTCATTTTTGCAAGATGCACCAGCAGCTGTACGGTGACAAGTCAGTGCAATCTATTGCAGGCTTGCAACTTGCCTGAGGCCAGGTGTAATTTATATATCAGGTTCTCCGTTGTAGCATTTGCTGGGTTTTGACAGCAGAGACCAAAACGGTTGTCACGTTAGAGATCTTCCCCTTGGGAGCCAGGAGCAAAAGGGATTTTGATACTTGTGAATTAGCCAGTGATGCTTAGGAATGCATTATATTAGGCATCTTGCTTGGGACAAAACATAGCTAGACTGCAGCAGGTTCACCCTTTTGGGTTGTGTGTGGGAGAGAGAGAGAGAGAGAGAGAGAAAGAGAGAGAAAGAGAAAGAGAGAGAGAGAGAGAGAGAGAATGCCCTAGCCCAGTGGTTCCCAAACTTTTTCAGTCCACCGCCCCCTTGGTGCTACAAACCTATCCTCAGTG
>JANHFP010001083.1:172379-184215 GCA_032468135.1 Calamaria suluensis | reverse complement strand
TATTCGATTTTTATACCGCCCCTCTCCTCGCGGACTCGGGGCGGTGTACAGCCATGATTAATTTAAAAACCCAAAAGACAAAAATTAAAACAATTATTAAATGACTTAATGGCTATTTACATTTAGAAAACTCAATTACGTTTTTTTCATTAAAAACTTCTAAAAATCCAATTTAAAATAAGCAATTTATATAAGAAAAAAAATGAAATTGCCCATTAGCTGCAACAGAAAGATGTGTTGCCAACATTTTTTAAAAAAGACATACCCATATGACATTGCCATCATCTTATTCTGAGCTCACCAAAGAAGTATCTTAATTAATTAATTTCTTAATTAATTAATTAACTAGAGCTAGCTGTTCTAGTTTTAAAATACTGTTTTCCTTCTTCTTGCAACACAAGCCTTGCCCTATACAGCATCACATTGATAATGCTGCGATTTGTCCAGCTCCCTTTGGCCAGTTCAGGCTTTTCTCCTCTTTGATGCTAAGCATTTTGTAGAAGCTTAGCTTTTACAAAGACCATCTTCCCCCTGTAATGTTTGAATGGTGCTTTCCAGAGCATTACTCAGAGTTAGGCAGGTTACCATTCTTTTGAAAAGTTTATGGTTATTTTGAAACAAAAACACCATTATACCTGTTCCTTTAAAAATGGGTTGACCTGAGATATATGCATACATGTGGGACTTTGATGCAGTAGTGCATCAGGTCAGATTGTCACAAGTTACATAGCAGTGCATCAGGTCAAATTATCTTAAATTGGAAGATACAGTGTGGGAAAAAAGTGAGATGGGATGCCATATCCTTTATTCCACAAATTTAGGGTAGCCAACATTTTTCTACAGTCTCATTTTATGCATAGTCCTTCAAAATTAAGGCTTGGTGCATTTTAGTGAATGCAGAGAATCTTACTCCCAATTGTGCTTCTTCCTCATAGCCATAAACTGTAGAAATTACAACCTGAGAAAGGGGTGGAGCCTCCGATGATACCAGTCGTAAAGAACGAAGTTCTCTTCATTCTTGTGCTGACTTCTCCCTGTTGTGGGCTTCTTTAAAAGAAGCCAAGAAGCTGCCTTGTGGGGGCAGCGAAAGCTAAGGAGAGGTGATTCTGTGTAATCCAGGAGAGACTCTCCTGTTGAGATCCAGAATTTTTTTCTCTATGCCATGACAGGGTGAAGAGGGAGCCAAGATGGCTGTCTTCAAAGTGGGAGAAGAACATCTAAGCACCTGCTGGTGAGAAGAACTATTTAAATTTTAACCTCAAAGTAGCTGGGAGAGACTATTGACTCAGAGTGATTTGTTAAGCAGAGAATAAGCATTTTAAATGTAACCAAGTGGGTTAGCAACTGAAAGAGACTTAGACAAAGGAAACAATCAACTTTTTAAAATAAAGGCATTTTAAATGCAGGAACTATGGAACTAAAAATTAAAATTGATTTTTTACTTGGACTGGAAATGTTGGGCATATAAAATGGAGAAGCTATTAACTCAGAGATATCTGGTAAACCTTACAGAAAGGAACTAAATGATTAGCAACTGGAAACAGATTTAACCAAAGAAATTACAACCGGTGTCTGAGTCATTGGGTTGTTGTCTGACAGGATCCCAATTCCTATATATAGTGGGTATGTTCATTGTATGTTGGGTATATATAGTGGGTATGTTGACTCAGGGGTGATATCCAGCAGGTTCTGACAGGTTCTAGAGAACCGGTAGTGGAAATTTTGAGGAATTCAGAGAACCGGCAAATACCACCTCTAGCTGGCCCCAGAGTGTGGTGGAAATGGAGATTTTGCAATATCCTTCCCCCTGGAGTGGGGAAGGAATTGGGTTTTTGCAGTATCCTTCCACTGCCACGCTCACTAAGCCACACCCACAGAACTTATAGTAAAAAAAAAAATTGGATTTCACCATTGCTTTGACTCTTGATTTTGGAGGCTGGTGAATGCCTACACATTTAGCACAATGCCTATTCTATTTCCTGACTGATTTGTACTTCAGATGCAAATCTTATGTTCTGGAGGAGAGGTGGAACTGGGAGAAAGGGAAGGAAATGAGGTGGGTAGCTGTGCATATCTGTGTGAATGTGCTCCAGACAGAAAGAGAAAGAATTGTACTAAAGAATCCCACTCATGCATTTAATATAGCTAGATGTAGAAAAATGTAGAAAAAATAAGCAAAGTGAATGCCCTTTTAAATGATCATCCTGCACATATGTGTGTAACAGAGAATATATGTAAGAGAGAAATGTGTGTGTATGCAATATAGCTAGTGTGATTCTCCTTACGGGCAGTAGAGAAAACTAGGTTTAGCACTTCATATTCCAGACAAGATACTTCTTTACTTTTTCCTAGAATGGTCTGCAACTTGCAGATGAGTCTCTTCTAAAGATTTCCCTTAGAAGGAACTACTGCTAATTTTAAGTGTCTTGGACAAAATTCTTATTACTCTGCCTCAAGTTTTACCAAAACAGTCACATGTCAGAATGAAAATCCGAAAGAAACAAGTAGATTTTGAAAAAGGACATTGCAGCCAAACTGTTTGTTGACTCTGTATAAGTGTCTATAGTTTGCATTGATCACAAATCAGAAATTATCCAAACTTGCAAATGCAGTTTTATTTAAATCAACTGTGATCTTCTTGTTGATTTTTTTTTTAAAAAAGTGCATTCACTGGACAAACTTTCTTGGTATAATGATCTACTGGTTAAATTAATATACATACTTGTATTGGTGAAAATCAG
Organism: Calamaria suluensis; assembly: GCA_032468135.1. Taxonomy (NCBI): domain Eukaryota; kingdom Metazoa; phylum Chordata; class Lepidosauria; order Squamata; family Calamariidae; genus Calamaria; species Calamaria suluensis. The sequence goes on along the minus strand of JANHFP010001083.1, from coordinate 181,474 downwards.
AGCAAGAATTTGTTATGGCTAACTCCATCAGTTTAGCCTTCTAGTATGTTTTCTTTCTCATCTTTAATCCCAGATCACATTTGGGAGACTAATTGGTAAATAATGTTCCTGCTAATAGATAATGGTAGATGGGAAGGAAAGTAAAATTGAAGGAATCTCCCAGTTGTTGCTCTTAAATTGTCCAACATGAAAGTTTTAAAGACATCATCACTCAGCAATACCAAATAAGGGCAATTTATGCTGGCACTGCCCAAAACAAACATTAGAAAGACATAATAGGGCTGTGAAGAAAGGTTCAGTGAAAGATTCACGTATCTGAATCATCATTAAATTATGTAAACCCATTTAAACCCCCATCAGTAATTTAGGAGTTTATTCAATGGGAACTTAATCTCAAGAAAATGTGAATCATAGATTTGAATTGTTTCCACCTGAAGCTCAGCAGGCCAGATGATGTAATGGGCTAAAGCGTCCCCCTTATGCATTGTAGCTAACAGCCTTACTGCTTCAAAAGATTAAGCATCGGTAGCACCCTTAAATCCATGCAGGTTTGTAATTAATTGCAGAATCTATTCTAAGAATTAGATTGGGTACTTGAAGGGTAATTACATTACGTTTTCTCAACTAGGAACTAAAAATACTCCCTGCAGTTTCTGAACTTTTGCTGACTTATTCAATTTTTTGCCACTGTTTTGCAAATGTAATCACTTCATTTATGGAACCTTGAAACAAAGCCAAGAAGCACTAAAAATGACAGTACTTTCATTTCAATTTACCTATCAGGTACATCGGTAGCATCATTACTTTGTTTTCATGATCAATCATCTCCCAGGAATAATATAAAAATGAGTTTTATATTACAATTTTGCCTATACAAAATTGAAAGATGCTCACAACATCTAAAGTCTTCCTTATTTGTCAGACTAAGTTAATCATATTATACCAGTGATGTTAATTATGATAACATAAGCATGGAATTGTATTTTCCAGAGGCCCATTGTAGGCAGCAAAACAATATTAATAGATAATATCTGACACTTTATTAAATCACACTATACTCTGTCTATCTGTCTGCTGATTTATTTATTCAGACAATTTAGGCAGCCACCCAATTGACCTGCAACTCAGGTCAAATAAAGCCACACACAATGAAACAATAGGAATAAAAATTCAAAAGTAAAAAAAAAACCAAGGCAATGTATCTAAAAATAATGTTTAAAAAAAACTATAGTGGAAGGCTCCAAAATTCTGGGTGCAGTGACTGGCAGAAAAGCCAGGACATAAGAACCCTCTCAAAAGGCAGGTAGGGCCAGGGCTAACCTGAATTTCAGGTAAAACTTCTAGATCTTGCCAGATGACACCGCTTAAGTAACAGCGCCTGGAGCATGTCCACTCTGTCAAATTTTATCTGATGGACAGAAGTAATTGCAGACAAGTGATCCCACAGATTAGCAGGCCCTGTCCCATAAAATGACTTTATGAGTCACAACTAGGTCTCGGAAATCTATCTGGAAGCGTATGGACAACCATGCAGCACGGAAGATAGCAGTGTTACATGGGCACTCTGAGGTATGCTTATAACCCCTGGTGCCACTGCATTCTCCCATTTCTAAGCTGTAACCATCCAGATCGATTGATTCTGGGAAGGTTCTCCCAGTCCAATAAATTATAATTTTCAGTTGTAAGTTGTGATGGTTGCAAAGCAGGCCACCATATGTCCGTACCAGATTTTATGAACTTTTTAAAGGAAGTTGTTAAGTGAATCTGGCAGTTGTCCAGCACACATGGTGCTCATAAAGGGAACATCAGGCAAACCACTAGGGACCAGTTTTTTCTGGAAATTAAAAGTAAATGCCAATGGCAAAAACATCATAAATGGCAGTCATGTGACTGTGGGGTGCTGCAGATGACATGAATGTGGGCCTGTTACCAATTGCCCAAAATGTGGTCACATGATCATGCATGTGTGTGTGAACATTAGAACTTTGAATCTAGATCACAAATTCTTTTTTTGGGGTTCATCATAACTTTGACCTGTTGCTAGAAGTCGAGAAATACCTGTATCCCAGATGCTAAGAAAAAGACACCCAGACTGTTGTATAACTCATAGATTAGTTACTTCTGAATACAAATATAGATTGTTCTCCCAAGTTTTTTTCTTTCAACTTTAAATACTAAAGCCCAAATTATGGGCTGTTTTTCTCTGATGCTTGAGAGAAGTGGATGGCTAAAGTCATTCTTCAAAGGAAATAGTTTCATTAGTTTTCCAACTCCTCTGATATCTACCAGAACCAAGTAATACTATGTTAAGAAATGTCCACTAAAATGTTTTTACAGGTTTGTTTGCTTGTTTTTGAAATAAATCATAGGTCAGGTTGTTACAACAGGAAAGAGATTGAGAATAGAGGTGGGTAGGATAAAGTTGCAAAAGAAATCATGATGAGCTTCACACTTGTACTGCAAACATTCGCCCAGAGGAATTTTAAGACCAAATATTTTGCACGTGTTCAGAGGTGATTTTATACTTGCATTTTAGGATATGTACCCAGTACTGAAAATTGATTTATAATCTGATGTATTTTGGTGTGAATTCACAAAGGCAAGAAATTAAAGAGGGGAGATGGCTTGTTTATAATCAGAAAGGGAAGGGAAAAAGGGAAGGTTCTGAAATGGAATTTGTGTGTGTGCATGAAGAGTTCTTGAAAGGAATGTAGGGAATGGGTTGTTTTGTGGAATGGAACAGAGTGGGTATTTTGTTTTTCCTGGCAACACACATGAAGATTAATACCTGTTTTCTAGGCCCAGTAGTTTTGGATTTTAAGTTGATGTAATATACTATCCCTTGTGGGCCTGGTTTTTCCAATTTTCTTTTTTTTAATTCAGTCTTCCAAATATATAAAGCCAGTTGCGCATATAACCTTATACCATTGCTAATTTTTTAAAATTTATGTGATTATAAATATGCATATTACATTTCTTGCCAATTCGCAAGAGTCCCAGTAAATAATGCCACTCTATTTTATCTAAGGCCTTATTCTAAAGTATTGCAAAAATGGGAAAAAATATTTTATTTTACTGTTAACCTACTGTTACTATGAAACTACTTCATGTGTGTACACTTTAAGCAGCACCCCCAGTATCCAGTCTCTAGATCAGGGGTGTCAAACTTGCACCGTCACGTGACATATCACTTTCCCTCCTTTACTAAACCAGGCATGGGTGTGGCCAGCATGTAACACATTGACACTCCTGCTCTAGATCTTCCATTTGTTTCAAACGATAATTGACAAACAGGTCCTTTATTTATTGAAATGTAATGTAGGTCCACCATAGTGACCTACATAATTTGGCTTTTATGTTAAATTGTGTACTTGGGAGTCCTTGGTGGTCCCTGAGCTTGATTGTTTCCTTGCAGATGTTTTATTACCCAACAAGGTAACATTAGTGCTTGCTTACTGTGTACTGCTGTTTATTTGACACTATCCGTTTCACAAAGGTATTTTTTGTATCTTTATTATAGCAAAGCATATCATAGCGCATCTTGTACCTTCAGTATTGTATCTGCCACTTCTGACTTTACGCTTGGAAAAAGTGACGTGAAAGAGGGCCAGACTCCCATCGGAAAGATATTCTACCCACGTGCTTATTCTAATAGCTAGAGGCAGAAATAGCATGTCAATATCTGGCCATTTTCTGGTACAAAGACTATGGGTAGAGATTGAACACCTCCCTTTCTTGTTTTGTTGTTCCAAAGCAAACAAAGCTCATAGTGGTGATAAGTGCTGGTCTGTGCCTTGCTAGTGCAGCTGGGGAACAATTCTTGGCATTCTTCCCAATTTTGAAGCTGGAAAAAGAAAGGGGATCACCTTGACATTTGCTGGATGATCTGTATTCATCTCTGAATCTTCAAACCTCATTGCTTCTAATAGTAGAGCTTATTAACTTTGCCAGTGGGTAGCATTGCCTTGCCAGATGTGGAGAGTGGATTTCTCCCCCTCAAAGTTTGGCTCCTTTTATTTTTTATTTAATTTCTTTGGTGTTATGTATTCTCTAAATATGTATTTACGTGCACATGAATTACTTTAAATCTGTTTAGTTGAGGGCGTAATATTCTTCTGAAACATACTTCCAAAAGCTCTGCCATATATTTTTGTAGGAAAAGTGCCCTTGGCCTTGCTTCATTGGGATTTAAATGCTTTTATGATCCTCTGCTTGATCTCTTATTACTTTTCCATTATGTATGTGATGTGTGTGTGTGGGGGGGGGGGCAGGAAAGATACAGTTTTTAGAAGAAAAACCTCTCTACACGAAGCACCTTTTCATTATCATCCACTTTTTCAGGTTATAGATTTTCTGCCATGGGTTCACTGACTTCTTTGCTGGGTCAGTAATTCCAAAGGTATAATGTGAGCCAATAAATGATGTAAATGCTATGCAGTACTTGAGCATACTTTACTTGCTTATTACTTGCCTAATGTTATTTTATTTGGAGTGATCTGCATGCAAGACTTCAGATTGCATTTCAGATAATACATTGGCCTTGCAATCACCCAATAGACTTACTAGAGGGAGTTCATTTACTCTTTCATAGAAAAGTCACTGTTTTCAATTGAGAAACTTTGGAAGGCATGTAGATACTGCTACGACAAGGGTGTCAAACTCATCACGTCATGTTGCTGTCACATGATATTTCACGACATTTTTCCTATTAATGGCACAGGGGTGGGACATGGCCTGTGCATGATGCATCCAGCCCACTGGTCGCCAGTTTGACACCCCTGTGCTATAATGTCTGTTTTATCCTAATGTATTGCTCTCCTCTGTTTTTTTTCTCCAAGTTTATGTTAGCTTGCAAGCCCGTAACGTAACCAAGCAGAGAGAAACTAGACCATTTCTGTTTTAATTCCTCTTACCCAGTAGCACAGCCAGAGGACTCAAACTTACCGTTAACCTAAGCAACGAATGAAATAGTAATAAAAATAATTCCCTTTCCCTGAAAGCTATTGCTGAGTGATTGAAAGCAGTATCATGACAATCTTCACCTGGCTAATGAAAGCAAAGGAACACGCTCTTTGCAGCCATGTAGCCTTGCCTTCCTCCTTCTCTTACTTCTATTATTGTACCTTATTAGCTATTACCTTGCAGCCAAAGTTGATGTTACACTAAGAGCAAATTCTCCTTATGGAGAGAGCATGAAAGTGTTGCCTAAATTAATGTTACTGCATAATGATTAAAGCACAAAACCCAGGTCAACCAAAGGTCAAAATCTAGGGAAACACTTAGGACCAGACACACATTCCTTCAGCCCAAGTTTACAAGGATGAATCACTTTCTTGTGAGATGGACGGCTATACAAGTATGATAGACAGGCAAACATTTAATTGCTACCTACAGTACAGCGTAAAATGGTATTACTGCATGGAATATACTATGCGGAATTTCAAGATTTTCTTTTTTATATATAGTTGTAGTTTTGCACAATTGGAAGATTTTCGTTGAGGTTTTATTTTGAGAAGATGCTTTAAATATTTTCCATTTTTTTCTTGTTTTGAGATGGGGCAGTGTTTTTACTTCAAAGGAACTATATATTCCTAATAAATCTTGTGTCCTTCCTGGAACTTTATATATGTTGGTTTATACAAGCTCAAAGCTGTATCTTATATTCTATGGATTTTCCTGCCAAGGTTTCTATTTCTGTTAAAATATACAGGATTTTAATGTATATTTTAAGAAGAAAAATCTGAAACTCAAAGGGATGGTGAATAAATTGGGTTTTTTCATGCTTATATCTACTTCAGTTTCTGATGTCTAAGGATTCTTTTGATCATCAGCTCTAATTCAGATAAGGAGAAAAATAAACCATTGATCTTTCATTATGAAATTGATTTTGCCTATTTCTTTTTATATCAGTCACTAAAGGCTTTGTGTAATTTAGCACTATCCTCATGCATTTTTATTCCAGCATGGTGTTTCCAGCATAAATACTTTGCAGCTATTTGCCATTCTTCAATTCCCTGAAGAGCTTTGCACTTGGTAAAATTAAGGAAACGGGTCACATAGCTTCATGACCATTGAGCATTGGGCCCTCCTACCTTGTTTAAATAGGAAACACTTATAAATGTAATTATAAGTGCAGAAGAACTTTGCCCTATTTGTCAATGGCAGAGCAAATTACTAAGAAATAGAACAAGATCTTATGTATTAGATGAAGCAAAAGGCTTCAAATGGCTCCATAAAGGCTGATAATGATTATTGAGTCAATAGAATTTGGACATCATTGTTTGAAATGTGTAGCAAGTCATTTTAAAGTATTATCTTGTAATAGGCCCCAATCTGCTAAAGTGTATAAAATGACCTGGGCCAAAACTGATAAGAGATAAACATACAATATACTACTTTTGCATATGGAAATGTACTCTCTCTCACACACATTATTATTTGGAAATATGTGTAACTAAAGGAAACTAAATATATTAAATCTCTTAATTGGTTAGGGTGTGGGAAGTGTGGAAAAAAAAGCATAAAGGAAAGTCTTTGAAATCTTTAGATTAAGAAGGAGGTGACTTAATAGACATTTAATTCCCATCCTGATGTTGAAGAAGTTACAAATTACAATTTTCCAGACATGTGCTAAGTAGAATACCTCTGGTTTATTAAGTCTGGGACATATTCCTTGTGAGGCTGTATTGTTTTCTCTATGAAAGAGTGATGCAAGCCATAGATAAAGCTTTTGTTTTGCAGCTGGCCTGGTTGTTGCCTTGTGATTCTCCCTTCAAGGATTACTAACAACAACAACAGTTTTACAGAATTGAGAAGGGCAACAAAGCCCTTTATTGAGCTATCCTGCCAATATCATAAGAGGGTATCCAAGAGAAGAATGATGTACGATTGGCATAGAACCATTCAGCTGGCTGAATAATTCCTGAAAGGTCATCAGGGGCCGTGTGGCACCATAACATCATCAAATTCATGACATACCCTAGTACAGCTGTTGAATGATATCCAGTCATAGCTATTGTAACATTGCTTCAGGCTCTGTTGATTGCTTTAAGGAATAAAAAGGAATCTTGGGCTTATTTCCTGATAATGTAAAATTTCTGAGGTGAGAAGTCTTTGTTCAACAAGGAATTCTACAACAGGGGAAAAATCTCAGTTTGGTAGGTAGAAGTTGGTGGTTACTATAACAACAGTAGCATATCTATTTGGGTGCTCACATGTTCCTTGTTCCAGTTTCTAAATATAATCTTAATCTCACATGGTATATCTGGTGCCATGGAAACCAAATGTTCTATAAAGTTGCAAGAAACAACTAAAATTTCAGCTACATGAGAACTAAGGGTGCGAAGGAATGATGTGGACATTACCACAGTGATAAAATTGTTCTTCACTTCCCATGTGAGACCACAAAATATTGGTTATTTGGGATATAATTTATTTTTATATTTATTTATTTTCTTTCTTGGGTCATGTGACTTTTCCTGGATTGTTTTTTTAATTGGATTTGGTCAACAAGCAATACACTTACACAGTTGTCCATGTATTGTTTGTAATATGTTGTATTACAACATGAGACAAATGCCACACTATGCCACTGTGTTTGAAGTATTGATGATTTCTGTTATCTGAGTAACAAAAAGTTGCTTTATATTGAATCGGACTATCAGCTTCCATAGGCCAGGATTCACAATACTTGATTGGTTTTCCTTTTTCATTCTTGTCCCTGTAGTAGTTTCCTACTTGAAGATGCAGAAAGTTGAACTTTCTGCAAAGCATAGATGTTGTAATCTTGGTCAGCTCGTTTTCAGTACCTGAAATTTTGAGATGGAAAAGATTTAGGTCAACTTGTCCCAGTTTGACTTGCATAATATTTTCAGCATCACTGAAACAGCAACCAGAAATCATCTTCATTACACACTGTGCTACAAACAAGGAATTGAAAAAGTTATGTTTTTTTCATGCCAGAATTCTTTGGAAGACAGTAATTGCTGCACTTCATGTAATAAAATATATTAATATGCCTTATTCAGTCAATAAGCACCAACCACTTAGCTCAGACCTAAAGTGTACTTAATCCAATCATCTATTCCTAGTTCCCTATGGGAAGCCCACAACACATAAGTATAATAGTGTCTCCTTGCCTGTGATCCCTAGTCAGTGTAATTTAGAGATATTACCAACACTGAATGTGAACATAATTTATTATCATTGTGCCTGGTAGTTATTGATAGCTATATATTTCATAAAACTGTCTAATCCCCCTTTAAAGCTGGCAGTCACTCTATTTTTTATAGTGAACACTCACAGTTTAGACCAGACAATCCATTGCTCAGTTGTTCATGGTTTCTCAGATGTTCCTTTACCTGTACAGAAAAACAGAATGGCCACAAGCGAACAAAAAAAAGCAGTGGGAGCAAGAGTGACTTCCAACTTCCTGCCGTTTTTCTCCACTGAAGTATCTAAGGAATAACTGTTTTATTGAATTGAAAGATAGATTCAAGTTAGATAGATACAGTGGATATGAAGTTTACATACATACATACATACATACACACACACACACACACACACACACACACACACACACACACACACACACCACATTAAAATGCCAAATGTTTGAGATATAAAAAAAACCAGACCAAGATAAATCACTTTAGAATTTGAAGTAAGCTGTTGAAGTACCTTTTGATTTCAGTTTGTTTTTCAATTGAATTATACAGTTTACAGATTGTATGAAAGTAGAAAAGCAGCCCAAGTGGAAAAAAAGTCTGAAGTGATTTTATCTTGGTTTCATTTTTTTGAAGTCTAATGACTAATGGCTTAACTATGTTGGCTAGAGTGTAAGGTCTTTAGACAACCTTCACCACCAAAATTAAGATAAATGTTACACATTGTTTGAAAGTTTAAGTTATAGTGAACCAAACAATCTGCTATATAAAGGGCTGGGAGATGTCTGTGTTGTGTTTTGGTTTGTATTTTGCAGTTTTTTAAACAATTGAACATGATGCTTCCTATTTCAGTGGTCAACCTGGTATAGTATGTTGGGGATGGGAGGCACTGTTTTACGGTGGTTCTCGTCCTTCCTCTCTGGCTGC
>JANHFP010001083.1:99725-110318 GCA_032468135.1 Calamaria suluensis | reverse complement strand
TAGCACTTACACATATATACTGCTTCACAGTGCTTTTACAGCCCTCTCTAAGCAGTTTACAGAGTCAGCATATTGCCCCCAACAATCCGGGTCCTCATTTTACCCACCTTGGAAGGATGGAAGGATGAGTCCACCCTTGAGCCTGTTGAGATAAGTCTGCCTTCAAATTGCAGGCAGCCGGCAGGCAGCAGAAGTAGCCTGCAGAACTACACTCTAACCACTGCACTACTGAGATAGATAGACAGACAGATGGATGGACGGACAGACAGACAGATGGACGGATGGATGGATGGAAGGAAGGAAGGAAGAGAGATATAACAAAGAGATAGGTGATAGATAGGTGGGTAGGCAGGCAGACAGATATTTGAAAAAACAATGCATATGTAATTTGATTGTAAGAAAAATATGGTTCTTCAAGCTGTAAGCAATCACTCCAAGTGGTCTGGTTGTCCATACTGAATGACACTCACCCTGGGAAGAAAAGGAAGTGCCAGGATAGAGACAGGAGAGCAAGATTTTTTATGCCATGTTCTCTAGTCTATATTTTATGTCCTATGTTCTAACATATAACAGAATAGGCTGTCCTGGTGTCCTATAAACAATACTGAATATGTTTAATTACTACCTTGAACAACTTTGATAAGTGAAATGAGGTTGAATCAACCTTGAGCTCCATCAGGATCGAACTCCAGGCTGTGGGCAGAGTTTGCCTGCAGTACTGCACTTAACCACTGTGCCCACTAGGGCTGCTCAATAGAGTTACCTAGATGCCACCTTTTTTCAGACCCTGATGGTACTTTGGTTCCTAATAGTTTGGTGCTCAAGGTCTAATCCAGGAGGTAGTGTACCTGTTCATTTCCTTGATGTTCTAGCTACAAAATCCATAGCACGTACTCTGTTTTTGCAGTGATTTAGTCTGCAAAAGAATAAATCTTATGGAAACGAAAAGGCAGATAGATATTTATTTCTGTGAAGAAATTTATGACTCTTGGTTTGTTTCAAGGCTCGAAAAGCATTAACAGAGAGGCAAAAGGACTTAGAGATGAAAACACAGCAGTTGGAGATAAAACTGAGCAACAAGACAGAAGAGGAAATTAAAAAGGCCAGGCGGAAGTCTACTCAAGCTGGTGAGTGTATGTAGAATGAGGACACTATGTGGTACAAAGACATAGAAACAAGGAAATTTGAATGTCAAAGGGAAATGGGGTATAAAAAGCCTTCTATTGATTTAGCTAGGAAGAAGTGCATGAGTCATTAAATTTTGGCATTGATCAAAACTGCATTCTTTAAGGTTTTTATATTTTGTCTGATAAACCATATATATGAAAAACCAGTTTGGATCGTCTGGACCTGCTGATCCTGTTTCCAGGATTTAGTTCCTTTGTAATAAAGACCATTATAGCTATCCCATATCCCATATCCCATGTAACATGCATGTTAAGGAAATGTAGATTCAGGAAAAGTAGCCAGTACTAGAAGACATAAGTCCAGCACGAACTTCAGCTGGTTTGGACCATCTCTTATATCTTCAGCCAAGAAGGCCTCCTTGGTCTCATCAAACAGATTTGAGAGTCTACAACATACTTGGACAGTATCAGCTGCAGAAGACAAACCTCACCTAGGTCATCACTGTACCAATATTTCTTAAAATAATTGAATCAGGTGAACATTTTGGTACTATAGGATAAATCGATTTAAAGCATTTCTCTTTTTTATGTATTTATATGAACTGTATGACAAACAGAATTGGAGCTAATCTTTATTTTTTTTTCAGTTTGAAATTACTTTATATTTGCCTTTGTAAAAAATTTTTTTTACTGTTTTCGTTGTACAGTAGATGGCGGGGGGAGTCAAATTATCACCTAAGTTAACTTTACAATAAAACATACCTGTTATTGTATACAATTATCTCAGTGCAGAATTAATTGGCTAGAAAGAAACAAGCGTACAAAAGCCACTGAAAAGTGTGTTTTTTTCAGTCAACAAAACTGCCAATAGGCAAACCTGTGTGAAGATTCATCTACTCTTGGGTAAATTATCCTTCCATTTAGTTTTCTGACGTGTGCCTCTGTATGTTTCATTGAATCCTGAAGTGAACAGAGGTTGACACAGGCTGTACACAGCTGAAATCCAAATTTAAACAGGACATCTTGCTGCAAATCTGAACACACCCTTACTATTTATGTGAAATTCTGTAAGGTAGAGTGGGAAGAAATTTCAAAAGAAATTTGAAGCTTTCTGTTTTTGCCCAAGAAACAGTGTTATAAAGTACTGACTGGCTGTTTCATTATTTCAATCTCAAATCCACTACACACAAATAGGCAGTATGCAATCAAATTGCAGAAGGATTTTATGTTTAACTTCCACGTGGAAGCTCTGTTCACCTAAGGATTCTTTGATAAGTATAATTTGATCACTAGTATCTAAATTTCAGAATGCAATTTATAAATTGGAATTTCCAAAGGAAGGAAACAGTATTTTTTTTTAATTTGTAGTCAAATATTATTAACCTAGGGAGATTTCCTTAAAGGGGAAAAAGGGTAGGCAGTAATAGCACTGGAGTTTGTTTCTTCATCTTCTCTTAAACATTCTTAATACGAAGTTAATGAGACATGTCCACCAACCAGCTGAATTTGCAATGTGTTTCTTAATGACTTCTCACTTCTAATAAGGATGAAGAGATTAGTGGTTGCTTTTTTTTAATTAATTTGAATTAGCTACTAGGCCTGAGTAGTGCAGTGCTTCATAGTGAAAGGCAGAAAAGTGTTTTGATATGCAAGAAGGCAATTATGTAATACCTGTCTTGTCATGTAGCCTTTCCTTAAAGCAGCAGCATCTTTCACTAAAATTGCTTAGTTGCCCTGCATGGCTGCAGTACAATCCCAGGAAAGATCAAAAAGTGAAATCATAATGGCATTGATATTAACAGTAAATGCCTACCCTTTGGGTAGGTGAATGAATTGCAAGAAGAACACACATGATGGTTTGGGGAATTTGTTTTCTAGGAGATGATCTTATGCGTTGTGTGGATTTGTATAACCAAGCTCAGTCAAAATGGTTTGAAGAAATGGTAACCACCTCTCTGGTAAGTTGAATTGTAGACTGGTATTACAGTACATACTTCAGAAGTAAAGTGGTGCTTTGTTTTTCATTTTATAAATAAACCAGTGTTTTCAATTCTGAAATCCCTGTACTTGAATTTTTGCTCAAGCTTGGTTGTATATTCTCCCTTCCTTAGACTAAAATCATCTTTTTAAAAATAAAATAAAATAATGGGGCTACCTTTGGAACCAGCAGTCCCATATGAATTTATATCACATGTTTAGAAATCCCCACATTGACCCTTTACATTCCCTAGCCTTCTGTCTAGAAACTGTTCCATGTCATGTCACTGTAGATCCCCCACTTGCCTCTTCCTATATGACCCTCCAATGCTTTAAGACAGAGGTTCCCAGCTCTGCTGGTTGGAGAACTCTGGGAGTTGAAGTCCACAAGTCTTAAAGCTGCTAAGTTTGGGAACCTCAAATGCTTTAAGAGATCACTTGAGGAGGTTTGTCAACAGTTGGTGTGAGCTTGTCTGGTGGTGAGTCAAGATTAAGTCTTTTTGGTTACTAACTCAGCTTTTTGGAATGCAAAGTCTGCAATAAAGGCCATGCATATAATATGCATTATATATTATAACATGCATTGTAATATGCAATAAATATGCAATAAAGGACGTGCACCAACATGCCTACCATCCCTGTTCTACTGTCCCCATTTATTTGTATCAATTTCCTGTATTCATAATCATGTTTATACTTAGATCTGTTATCTTATGCATGCTCGATAAATAAATAAAATGAAAAATAAAAATAAATAAATGAGGGGCCTGGCAGGAAACTTTATTAACTTTTTTTTAAAAAAATGCCTTTAAAAATATATTATTTTGTTCTAAAAGGCTACGATGAACATTTTCAACTAGCTTGTTTTAATTGTCATTTTAACTGTTTTTAATGTCTTCGTTTAAAAATTGTTTCATGTCATAAAATGTCTTGATGGCCAAGTGGGATACCATGTTAAATAAATCCATGGTAAAAAAATATCAGAGCCAGTTTGGTGTGTAGTGGTTAAGCCACCAAGCTAGAGACTGGGACTTCTAGTCTCATCTGAGGCACAAATCCAGTTGGGTGACCTTGGGACAGTCACTCCGAGCCCTAGGAATCAGTCAATGATGAACCACTTCCAAAAAAACCTTTGCCAAGAAAACTGCAGAGACTAGTCTAGACAGTAACAGGGAATCAAAAAGCACAAATGTACCATAAACACATTAAAAAAATCAAGTTGCATTTTTTTCACACTATTGATTTATTGAGCATATATATGCCTGTGTGCAATTTTATAATTTTTGAGAAAATATTTATTTGTCCACTCATATCAGAACTATGGATTATATTTGAAGTGAGGAGGAAAGGAGAGGAAAAAGAGAAGGAAAGGAAAGGATATTTTTTCAGTAGTATAGCATATTTTTTTCTATTTTATTTTACTTTTTAATGAAGAATCACACCAAGCCTGGCTTGCCATCTAATTTTGATAGCATGATTTTGGGGCCATATAAATTGTCCATTATCTGTGGATTGTCCACCTTTGCTTTAGGGAGCAATTACAAAGTACCAAAACATACTAAAATTAATAACCATTTGCTTTATACTTGATGTTGGGGTTTATTCCTTATCCATTAATGTACATATTTCATTCTTTCATTTCAGGAACTTGAGAGGCTAGAAGTCGAGAGGGTGGAAATGATTCGGCAGCACCTTTGCCAATATACACAGTTGCGACACGAGACAGACATGTTCAACCAAAGTGTGAGTCCACCTATCTTGGAATCCTTTCTCATGCTGTACTTCTCCAAGCTTTATAGAAATATGAAAACATATGTAGAATCCTCCATCTGCTAATGTATATGACTGCATAAAAACAGATAACTCAGCTCTCTCAGTAAGCACTATTTACTTTGAGTCAGGGTCAGTCACATCAAGCCCTTGAAATGAGATTTTTGACAGTAAAAGGTCAGGATTCAAGACCGACATTGGAAGTGGGCATTTATAAATGCCTAATTCCATAAAGTTAAACATAAAACAGCACACCTGCATGTTGAAGAAGTAAAATAAGTGGGCTCATCATGTGTACTATACTCTTAACTGTCTACCACAGGGGTCTCCAAACATGGCAACTTTAAGACTTGTGGACTTCAGCAAAACTGGCTGAGGAATTCTAGGAGTTGAAGACCACAAGTCTTAAAGTTTGAGCCCAGTTTGGAGATCCCCGGTCTACCAGGTATTCATTTGTAGATACTGGAAAACAATGGCATGTGGCTCTTGTGTTTTTCAGACAGTGGAACCCGTGGATCAGTTGCTTCAGAAAGTGGATCCATCTAAAGACAGAGAACTGTGGGTAAAAGAACACAAAACCGGTAACATCAGACCTGTGGATATGGAGATATAGACTTCCGTGACCAGGTGGGCTTTTGAGTCCACTCAGTTGGAGGGATTTCCATACAGCTTCAAGAGGAGGAACAGAAGAGATGTTCCACTGTCAGCTTCCATATCTATTTATTATTGTCTGTAGGGACTACTTCTGTCATGTTTGATCATTATTCCATTCCTATAGTGCTATGCCTTAAACATCCAACATTCCAGGGTTGAGAAGCTACTCTTTTTCCTTCTTTTTGAAACTGGCTCCCTAGCAGCCAAGCACGCGCAGCTCCCATGGTCAATGGCTGGGTCTGTTTGCTGGTACAAAAAGAATCTTGCTATCTTGTGGTGATCTATTTTGTGCTACTCCCCTTTGCATGATGCTCTGTTTTGTACTGTAATGTTAAAGACATGAACAAGGCTGTGCCAAACCCTATGGATGGATGAGTTTTGAATGTGACTCTGGAAGCAGGGAGATATAGATCCTCCTGAACGTTCCCACTGAATTAGGTGGTAGGTGGTTGTAAAAGCCCCCACTTCCTCTCCCACCTACACTTTAGGAAATGGAGTTCATAATGCTTACCTACCTCGCAGGGATGTTGTGAGGATAATATCTGTGTAGAGTGTTATGTTTTAACAACCGTTGTCTCCTATAACTGCAAATACTATTGCAAGGCTACAGTGAAAAGGCTATTTTGAGTAAAGAAACGGAGGCCGTGGGTCAGGAGACAATACACCCAAAGAAAAACGCTTGGGTTGGCCCTCTTTTTATACTGTCTCAGGTACTTAACTGGCTGCAGTCCTCAAGCTACTTGTGATCTTTTGACTTCCCCAGGATCTGCAGAACCGATCAGAGAATTGGAACCACACACACCCCAATAGAAAAAGAGCATTTTCATGACACTTGTCATGCATGCTTCAAAAGCCTTTGGAAAAGTGCAAGAAACCAAACTTCAAAGTGTATCTCAGCCTGCAAAATAACCCACCTGAGTGTCAGGTTATTTAGAGGCTAGGGTAGGATCTTGCCTCTGCCAATATGTCTTCCCTGATTTCCAAATTTTGTGCTCATGTCACAGAGATCCCTGCACTGGTGATGCAACAAAATTCAAGTGGAACTTGGTAAGGGGGAAGATTTTGCAAGCCTTTGGCTCTTGGGCTCCGGCAGCTATTATTTTTCTAAAAGTGTTTTATTTTAAAACAGAATTCAGGCCATATTAAGTCTTATTATAAAACTATCAGATGGTCAAAATTCAGCACAAGTGAGTTAAGAAGTGACTATATGAATCCAGCCAAAGATGCATTACACAGCTAGATATTTTCAGAAGTGCAGCTATTTATGATGGTACTACAAGGCCTTAGCAATTGATCCTGAGCTCCTGTATTTCAGAAACTGTTGGGGAAAAACCACCCTGTTCTTTGTTCCCCTCCTTTTTTCATTTGTCTTGCAATGGTGTTTGTACAGGACAAATATTTGCTTCAAGTATCACAGCTTTAATTCTTTTTGTACTGCCAAGTATTTTGTTTGAACATGTGTCACAAACATCTACTATTCATTTCTTTATGTCTTAAATCTTTTTTTTCCTGGAATGCATTTGTCAGGTGTTTTTTTAACAGACTTTCCAGCAGCACTATAACTCTTGTCCTTTATATTTCCAAAGTAATGGTTTTAACTTTAACTACAGTAATATAAGATAGCCTGAGCCTCTTAAATTTAAAAACGTATAGGAGGAAACTTGGGATAAGAGATGGCATTGCTTTTGCTGGGTGATTTGATGCTTACATTATTAAATACAATATGAAGAAAACTGGCACACAAGGTATTTTGGTTAATTACCCCTCAAATGTGCCGTCATTTGATTGATTCTTTTCCTTTTCCCTTTGAGTTGTTTTTGATTATCAACAAAATTCTCTTTTTTCATCTCCAAGGGCATCACAAGTTTATAATAATATATATATATATGTTGTCTTTTTCCCAAGAAGCTGACTGTCAAGATTTGCAAAAAGTACAATTTATCCTGCTGGTATGTGTGAGTACATTAAGGCCTGGATCAAAAACAATATAAAAAGAATTTACATTTATTCAGTTCCTTTCCTGTTCTGAAGCTTGTGATATTTCAGTATTTCTTGCAACCTTTCTCTAACTGACTGTTTTCAGAACTTCCTTCAGTTGTTGCCCATTGATTTCTGCGCTTTTTCTGTTTTCCATACTTGATACTGTTTAACTATATGTTCTTTTGATAAAATGGTATTCTTTGTACATTCCACTCTAACTTTCTTCACAATCATCAAACAAACTGCTCATGGCATATTATGCAAACTGCTCTTTCCAAATTATATTTTAAGATTCCACTTTAAATCTGACTGAATTTAAAATATCCATCTTATTTTTCTAGATTAAAAAAAATCAAAGCACCTTAATTGTAAATGTAAAACACTGCCTGGATCATTTGGTTTTTGTGTATCTGCTGCTTTCTGTCAACTAACAATTGTCTCTTTTTTTGTTTTTTCGATATCTCTCATGATTACCTTACCAATTACTTTTCTTTTCTTTTTTTTCATTCACTGAAAGCTCCAGTGATTGGTGATGGCAAAATATAATTTGATTGCAGAAAAATCCCCAAGATTTTACAGGAGCTTCTAAACAGATTCATAGGTCTCTGGCTGGAATTATTTCAAATACTATGGTATATTTCCCTGACTAGCTTAATCTATGTTTCCTTTCAAGTTCTACGTGTCTTTTAAACATTATTACTTTATATAAAGGATGAAAATACACATTGTTCACCGGGCTCCTTTTTGTACTCCACAGGGTTTGGTGAAAAGATTGGAACTATTTCAAGGAGAGGGCGGTATATAAATCACATAAATAAATAAATAAATGTCTTTTGGGGATTTGAGCTGTTAAAGTCCAAAATTAGGGCTGTAAGCCTTGCAGTTGCTTAAGATGCTAATTTCACCACTTAAAACTCCTCAGGTCTCAGTACTTTTTGAGTTCAGCCCAATTTGTTTGAGTTCAGTCCAATTTGTTTTTTTACTACCAGTTCTGTGGGGTGGCTTGAATGGGCATGGCAGGGGAAGGATACTGCCAAATCCCCATTCCCTCCTCATTCCTTGGGGAAGGATACTGGAAAATCTCCATTCCCACCTCACTCTGGGGTCAGTCAGGGGTGGCATTTTCCAGTTCTCCGAACTACTCAAAATTTCCACTACTGGTTCTCCAGAACCTGTCAGAACCTGCTGGATTTCACCCCTGCATTCCATGCAATTTATGGCAACCATGCATCCATTCCTGTATGGCCATGATTAATATAACCATGGGCTGATAGCATTGACGATCATCTGTTATTTGGATCCATTACAGGCAATTCTCCACCTCTGACCACAGCTGAGCCAAAAATTTCTACTGCTAAATTTCTACATTTGTTAAGTGAGTTTCTGACCCCATGTTATGACCTTTCTTGCCACATATCTTAAGTGAATCACAACAGCTGTTAAATTAGTAACATGGTTGTTAAGTGAATCTGCCCCATTGACTTTGCTTGTCAGAAGGTCGCAAAAGGTGATAACGTGGCCTTAGGATGCGGCAGCCGTTATAAATATGAATCAGTTGCCAAGCGTCTGAATTTTGCCCACACGAACATAGGGATGCTGCCGTAAGTGTGAAAAATGGTCATAAGTCACTTTTTCCAGTGCCATTGTAATTTTGAATGGTCACTGAATGAACTGTTGCAAATCGAGGACTACCTGTAGTTATCTGAAGAAAAGTCCCTTTGTTTTAGCTTGGTAGAAGTCCTTTTTGCCAGCTTCTTCAGAACCATTGAGCTTTCAAATTTATTTGGCCCGTCAGACTCAAATCACTGGTGCTACTTTTAGTATTCTTTTTCCATTCCTTTTTCTTCTAGGACAAGATATAACTCACTTGAATGTTCTTGTTGAAGTTTTCTTTCACGATGGAAGGCAGTTGCGGGTGAAACCTGCATATTTTCTCTTAAGCTTTGCTCTTCGGAACATTCCACTGCTCAGTTGCTTTCTGATTTGTGTTTTGGACTGGTGATATGTCTACATCTAGACTTCCTTGACTCCAAAAGGTAGACTGGGAAAGCCCATGTATTAGGGATACAGAGGGAGAAGAGGATTAGTTTCAGACCTGGGAGACACATTTTCTGTTTTTGAAGCTCAACACCTCACTGCCTTTTAAATGTGCCTGTTATTATTAGCCTTTTTTATATTGCAGTGGATTTGCCACTGGGTTGTTTTTTTTCTTTGCAAATCTCGCTCACTGCATTCCTGTTACATGACATTTTGGTATGACTTACAATTGTGGGATGATTTGCAAGTGTACTTTGTGCCTTTTGCTTCACGAAATGTTTATATCCGTTCATATTTAGCTTGGATGTTCATCAGATTAGCCAGACGTTTACAACCTGATTTTGTTTAATGTGGTTTCTGGCTGCTTAATCTCCCTTAATTACATAGCTCCCATTCCTTAAATGCTCCAAAATGCTCAAGATTTGATTTATTCTGCTTTCAGCATTCACAAGATAGTAATGCTTTGTGAAATTATCTTTCTAACCAAGTATTTTAGAGAGAAAAATATTAATAGAGTATTGAATTTTTTTTCAAAGGAGGCACTTTGGATTACTGAAATAGAAATGTGATATTTGGTATATATTTTAGTTCCATGTCATCTTAAAGATGAATGCAAGCATAAATCAACAATGTAATCTTGTAATATGATTTAATATTGTGACTATGCCACTCTATTCCCCCTCCAATCATGATTATGAGTTCACTGGTCATAGTCTGTTTTCACTAAGCTATTTGGAGGGTTCCTTCCCAAACGTTTCGCTCTAAATATCCTTGGACTTTTAAAAACTTTGAGGCTCCCATGTATCTATTGTGGCTTGTGTCCTGAAAATAGATGGTGGCATTTTATATAAGGATTGGCATTCAGAGAGTTGAGCATATGACAATGTTCTTTACAGATTTTGTAGTATACGAATAGAAAGTGGTATTTTGGGTTCTCTTTGGATTTTCATCCTGTATTATCTGCCCACGACAAGTAGCTGCTCCTTATTGTTTTTTTTTTTGCTGACTAATTTATAGTGACCAGATTCCTGGTCATTGTCGGCGGGAC
>JANHFP010001083.1:66556-82057 GCA_032468135.1 Calamaria suluensis | reverse complement strand
TTTAAAAAAGCTAACCCCATTAAAACTAACCCAGGCCGGCACGCCGAAAGAGGTAGGTTTATAGCTCCCGGCGAAAAGTTGACAGGTCCGGGAGCCTTCGTAACGCGGGGGGGAGTTCGTTCCAGAGGGACGGACCTACCACAGAGAAGGCTCTTTTTTTAAAATATTAAATGTGAGCGACATTACTTTGTAATAAAAATGCATTGGAGAGCAACCATCCCAAATGGGAAGACAGCTCATGAGGTGGGACTCACTACATAAACACTAGAAGGCTAGGTCTGATTCTCCCCTCTCCTCCCCAATGCCTTTGATCCTTATCTGGTCATTCTGGGGCAAAACACTACCAGTCTGGAGAGGTTCCTGTATAACAGGCAGAAAACAATAAAATAGTTAGTCTGAACTCTACTCATGTAGGTTTGGTTGTTCACACCAGACAAATGATCTTGAAAGTGTAATTGATTTCAAATAGCATTATAGAGCTATGGGAAGGCTCGTGAAATGTTAGGCAGCATGAACAGGAACAGAGTTTCCATATTACAGGAAATAATTGCTTCTCTTTACTCTGGGGATTGGAAATGAAATCCTATGAAGGAAGGCTGAAAAACTGGGCATGTTTAGCCTTGAGAAGGGGGAAAACTGACGTGGGGGACAAGACAGCTCAAAGTACTCAAAGAAGTTGCTAAGAAGTGCTCTCACTAGTTCCAAAAGACAGGTGTCGGACTTTTTTCAAATGAACCAGATATTAACCACTCTTACTCTGGATGTAGGTTAACAGGTTTTTTAATCTGTGTTATATTCAAAGTTCCCACAATGAATCCAAGTCAGTGATAATGCTACAAATCTGCCACCCCCTTATATACTCTGCCCCCATCAAGGCATAAGTGAACAATAACCGGAAATAGAAACAACCAAACAGCCCAACATCCTGACGCAGCTAACCCACCTCGTGACACGCTCCCGATGGCAAACCCACCACCAGTGAATGAGATCCACATGAAGGAAAAACGTTGTTGGAGCTGGCGAATCACATGTAGAAAAGACGAGCTGACGAGCCATATATAAGAAAGACGTTGGAGCTGCCGTCAAGCTGTCGAATGGGGACTCGAAAACAGGACAAAGAATAATGGATATTATTTTTTTCAGAAAGCCAAATTCAAATCGAATGAATAAATTGTGCTTGTGAGAGCAGTTCAAAATATGTCAGGATTCCATTACTGTGGCTAGTGGGGTTCCATTGCTGTGGAGACTTTCTGATGGAAGCTTGATCAGCATCTTTGGGGTATGCTTTAATTTGGACTCCTGAACTGAGCAGAGGTTCTAGTGGTCTCTTCTAACTGTTAAGTTTTGGACTTCAACAGCCAGTCATCCCAACCAGTAGACTAATGACAAGAGATTGTGGAAGTTACAGCCCAAAATGGTTTAACACTGTACAGTCTTTCTATCAATAGGTAGCATTAAGATCTTATTCTTAGGAAGTAAATTTCAGCCAATTATTAGTTGCTTCCATGTTCCTTACATTGGTTACGTTAGCTCCCAGTAAACACACAGACATAAAGTAACAAATATATGCTGCACCTACAATAACACAGCAGGGTGAGTTTCTTTCTGAACTAGTTTTCCTTTACTTTTATATGCATGGACATTTTTAATAATGTTTAAATTAGTTTAGCTTTAAAATAAAATTAGGAGGTGAAGGAGTGGTCAACCACCACCCACAGTCCACAAGCAGTCACCAAAGCAAGGCATGCTGAGAGCATGCCACTGAAACTGGGTGGCAAAATGACTAGATTGTACTGCAGCAACATCTTTTTGGCCCCAAACTAGGAAAATAAAATTGGAGTCTTTAAATCACTCTAATGCACCTAGACTGACTCCCCTATCTCCCCAAACAGGCCCATTGCCACTCACAACCCCAGCCCTGGAAAGGTCACTGTATAACCGGAAGGCCTATTGCAGCCATTCAATCACTTCTAAGTTTGAGTCGGAGCATCGACAGAAAATGTTGCCCATTCACCTAGGAATGAAAGTTTCATTATGAAACCTCTATTGCACCACAAACCTCACTGTTTACGGACTGCTACACAAGCGCGAAATGGTGTGGCTGGCGTGATGACATTGCAGCACAGATGTTATCATTGTGGTTATGTTGAGTTTTTCTACCTACTCTAATTGCACTATTATCATATTGGATTTTATAAAAAATGTAATATCAGCTGGCAATACTGACCAGGACTGGTCCTATCATTTCAGAGATACGAATTACCTTTAATGTCCACCTCCAGGTTTTCATGAATTTCAATTCCTCTGCATGTGTCATTGTTAGAAACATACCCTCTGTATAGAATATAGAATGCAAGATATATCCACATGCGTTTCCATTTTAGATACCTATCACACACACACACACACACACACACACACACACACACAGAGAGAGAGAGAGAGAGAGAGAGAGAGAGAGAAATTTTTGCAAATATATTTTCCAGAGGCAACAGAAGCCAGAAGTTGCAAAGTACTGCAGTCAGAGATCTCAGCAGATAATTTCTCTGATAGTTTTTGTAACAACTTGAAAAAGTTACTAAATGGGGCCTTGATAGATTGCATTTCCTGTAAAAATCAAGACTATCTCCCAGAGAGAAAAATAGCTGATAAATTGAGATTTTTTTAAAAAAAACAAACAAACAAACACCACAGAGTAGAAGGCAGAATTTGATCCTTTCAATAATTTGAAATGCTTCTTCAAACATCTGCTGCATTTCTTATCTGATTTTCAGTCTACTTACTGGAATGGCAAGTAGTAATATTACTGGCAGACAGTGATGTTGGAGACAGAGGCTAGTGAATAGATTCTGACAGTGTGCAGATCCCCACAGATGTTTGACTCTGTCAATTTTTGCATTTGAGCTTGAGTGGAAATCTGTTTGCTTTCCCTTCAAAAGAAAACAAAATCAGACAATGACTTCACAAAATATAACTGCATTCCTTACTTTTTCTCCTCCTATGAAAGATTAAAAGACATCTGGGCATGCAAGTATCTGTAGGCTAATGATGTGCGGTCAATATGCAACAGGAAATCAGTATTCGACATGTTTCAGAACAATTTTGCTTTGACATATTTTGTCAAAGCAAAATATTTTGTCAATAATTTTCAGCAGATCCTGAAACAAAGTCAATCTAAAGCAATGGCATCATTATCTGTTCTGTGTCTCTGCGGTGATCATTAAAAACCCTCCTGCCCTTCATACGCATATAGGCAAGTAAAAGTATGATGGATGATGCTCTGATTACCTGCCTATTTAGAGAGCGTCAACAGAAACCCTGCTAAAGGACGTTGTGTACAAGCTACTAATTCTCCTTGACCAGAAGGATCCAAATAATGATATAGAACCCGAATAATGATATAGAACAGGGATGAGTGGGATTTTTGCCAACTTCCCTTGTATAAACAATCCTTCAGCATTTCAGCAGGGAGATGAACCCCAGAGTATGCATGCTTGCCTCAGAGGAGCTGATGTTTTTATTATGTGGGGCACATGCTTGCAAGCAGAGTTGGGTAGAAATAAGTCCCATTAATTTCAGTAGGGTTTGAATGAAGTTTTTTTGGAATGCTCCCAGTGTTTGCGATTCAGGTGGCCATTCGGGGCTCATCTCCTGTGAGCATGACATAATGTTTTTCTTTACTAATACTTGGTGCTTAAGAGATGAGGGAGGAAAATAACTGCAAGATCCGTGACAGAAGGAAAATCGGTGCAAAGCAAACAGTTTTTCCTCCTTGCCCTGAAACATTCTATGCAGCATCTCACAACCAGCTACAAATGTTTGCAGGTGAAAGTAGAGAGACTTCTTGAAAACTATTTTTATATGATCTATAACTCATTTGCAAGGTACATACATCCCACTGGATTTAAAGAAGTCACATCCATTCAGTTCATATTTAATACTAAGCCATAGGAAATTCAATCATAAATCATACATTACAGTTGAGCCTAAGAGTATATGTACCTAGTCAATGTCTATCAAGAGTTCTTGGTCTTACCTACTCATGGATGTCACAGTAAGCAGATTGTGCTCAATCAGATTTCATCTTCCTTCCTCACCCACCCCTTCTACAGGCTGAAAAATTATCCAAAAGTCATTTTAGCATCTGTTCCTTTCTTATCTATTTCTCTTTTTCCGTGCCCTGTTCTCTCCATTTAAATCCAGTGTATCTAGAACATTTACCATGTTTAGGTTTCTTTCCAGATTCTGATATTATTAAATCATCTCTCCCCACTCCAGATATACCTACTAATTATGCTACTGTTTCCTCTTTCTATTCTGTATTAGAAACAACAGCTTTCTGTTAATTAAGAGTAAAACAAAATTCATTTCATCATACTCCTTTTTCTATTGGTCATGAAATACTAACTTTGGATTCCTTGGTCCATTGAAGCAAAGGCTATAAAGGGAAAATGTTATTAGAGCTGCAGGCTGTCTATTGACTGTTGGAGCTTCTGAAGTTGATGTGGCTGTTATTTGCTCCACTTAGCTTTCAGCTGCTTGTGTATTTAAGTCCCTGCCCACTTTTCCAGCCTCCAATCATTACCCGTAACACAAAGGAAATCCATAACACAAAGCTAACTCCTTTACATTACTCATTTACCTTGTGCATACATTAGATAATTCTAATCTTTGGAGCAAGGGCAAAAGCCATCAACTAGCAAGAAGAGAAAACACAGCAGCACCGAGCTACTGGCCAAATCATGCAGTAAAATAAAAACAAGAACTGAAGGTAGCCCAAACTCCAGGATGGTGAAGGGAGAATCTAGCATTTCTCATTTCTCAAGGACAGAATGAAGATGATTCTGGCTAGTTTGGAGCTTGGAAGTCCTCTATTCTCTCTCTTCTGGAAAGAAATACAGTTGAGGACAATGTGGAGAAGAAACATAGACAGAGATGAAAGAGATAAGAAAGAGATGCCATTCTCCCTTTAAAACAAAAACAGAACAAATACACATTCCTAAATGAATCCTTTCCAGCTGCTTGCCAACTTCCTTGCTTCCTCTTGAGTTTCTAAGTTGTATTTCAGCTTGTCTGGCTATTTGAGAAATAAGATGTGTTCATACAGCAGTCTCTCAACTCCCAATTTCTCCTCATTTGTTTTGTTGTTGTTTTTCCATTTCATCCAGCTGTTTCAAACTTCTCAGATTTTTCTGTTCTGGATTAAGTCAAATTAATTTTCTAATTGTGTAATAGAAGTCATAGTGATTTGCTTTACAGATATATTGAAAGGCTAACAGAAATTAGGACTTGCAAAGTATATTGGAAGACAAAGCATTAATAGCTGTGTCCTTAAACATGGTAACTGTGATTTAACTATTATTTTAGAAAAGGCTGAAAAATACACTTTCAGATGTATACATGCAAGAATCTAAATGTATGGTGAGCAAACTGACTCTCAGACCAGTTCCTTTATTCACTTGGTGCATTTAGCTAGTTGTTTCAGTGGTATCATAAAAGGCCTTTGTAGTCCTGAAGGGCAGCCTCCTGGGGTCAGATCCTTGGTTCAGTCAGAGTAGCAGTCATACTCTGGTGGACCTAATACTGGAAGTTTCAGAAGGAGCAGCAAGCTGTCTCACTCTGTGTGTGTGTGATCACTTTATCCCATGTAACCAGTTCCAGTTCCTGAGAACTAAGAAAAATGACCTGTTGCGACTCCTAGCATATGCCAATATTTGTTTTACTGACCAAAATGGTGAATAGATTGGGGGGGGGGGGGTAGGGTAAATGTACCAAAGCTGCTTTCGTTTTTCCCTTTTCATAGGATTTTTAATTCCAGTTGCTTCTATGCAAAAGATAGATCCCAACAAATTCATTCTTCTCTTGAAGTTCTAACCCTCGTTTTCCTCCAGAACCTCTTCAATGGTCTCCCCATAGGCAATTTCTTCTTCGCTGCTGTCACAAACGCTTGCTCTGAGGTTGTGTCTGGCTGTGGGGCCTCGTTCCACATTGCAGCATGTTCTCACCTTGGCTGCTTGCTTCTTGGGAGGCTGCGTCACCTCCAGGGAGGGATCATTATTGCTCAAATGCTGCTTGTTTGGACATTTCCTTAGGTGCTTGATGTTCTTCCCAAGAAAGCAGGGTATATATGCAAAGGGGTATGCTAGCAAGAAACGAGACCACTGCTTGCGTAATTCAGCCTTTACCTGGGAAAAAAAGGGAAAAAATAGTTGACAGTTAGGATTATAGTCGTCTTTTCCAAACTGGGAATCTTCTAAATTTGAGCTGTGGTGACTCGGCTTCAAAGCCGAAGAGCCAGCGCTGTCCGAAAACATCTCTGTGGTCATGTGACCGACTCAATGCCAAAGGCACACAGAACGCTGTTACCTTCCCACCAAAGGTGGTCCCTATTTTTTCTATTTACATTTTTTACATGCTTTTGAAACTGCTAGATTGGCAGAATCTGGGACAAGTCACGGGAGCTCACCCCATTACATGGCACTAGGGATATGAACCACTGAACTGCCAACCTTCCGATCGACAAGCTCAGCTGTCTTATCTGCTGAGCCACCATGTCCCTTAGAATGCAGTATTGCAGGCTAATTCTGTCGACAGCTAGGAGTGTGATCCTGACCAGCTCAAAGTTCACTCATCCTTCCATCCATATGAGGTTGGCAAAATGAGGACCCAGATTTTTGGAGGCAATATGCCACTGAGAGAGGGCTGTAAAAGCATTGTGAAGCATTTAGATATAAATCTTAATGCTATTGCTAACACAATATAGCATGGCTATTGGTGACTACCGAGTGACTGATTTCTGTCTCTCTGCATTCAAATGTACGTACATCCACCAGATTAAACATTCCCATATCCATCTGAATTCAGATGCTAATCATATTTTTATTTTGCCTCAGTAATTCTGCATGACAAGCGAAAGGCACCTAACCAGTTAATGTGGGAATGGGAATGTATTCCCTCCCAACATCCCCAATATCAGTACAAACCATTTTGCAAAGGAGCATGAAAAATCACTGAAAAATAGAAGGGGGGGGGGAGAATTCTTGCATCTGCTCTCTCGACTTGGATCATGTCTGCTTTTTTCTAATAGAGACATGGGCAGCCCAAAACGTCTCTCCATAAACAGAGGCCCTCCCAGGAAGGCCATTGGCTTATTGTGGAGCATGACAGGGGCGTGCATGCTATTCACAAGTTAATCTGTTCTCAGTGGCCAACTTGATGGGTCAAGCTGGGTCTTTTCAACTATTGCAAGTAATATGGTGGAAAAATTAATAATTCTTTGATCAATTTTTCCATATCATCGAAGAACTATAAACCAGCGTGTTTGGGGCATCTGGGGTTGGGATGCAGGGCTGAACAATGAGAAATAAAAAAAGATGATGTACCTCGCCATTATAAAAGCAATATAAAAGTGCCACCAGAAAACCCTGGAAGAGGAAGAGAAAGTAAATTAGATTTGAGGAGCATATGCCAAAGTACAATGTGACTTTATATAATCAGAGAATACTTTTAGAAAAAAACCTACCTGAAATATGAGCCATCATGCTGGCAAATTGAACATAAATGCAACTATCTTCCTCTTGCTCAAGATTCATTTTTGCCTCTTAACAATCATAAAGCTTTTGACCTGTTACCCTTCCTGAGTAATCTACTTTATTTTACATTGAACATTTTGCTGGAGGAAAATGTCTGGCTTGCTATTTTAAATCACAATGGTTGGTTATAATAAAATATATCATTTTTCCCTAATTAGGCTTTTTTTTTAACCTTACACTGTGCAGGAAAACTTGCAATCTAAAGTTTAGGGCTCATTACATTTATGCCTATAGAATTACATCTCTCTAGATTCTAGAATGTGGTCGTGGAATCTTGAAAGGTGAGCAATGAATTTAAAAAGTTTTCCAAAAGATCAGTTCACTCTGCTTCCATACTTATCATGCACATTTTAAAATTATCTTTTCAGAACTACCCATATTGGACTGATATAAATCTAATATAATATAAATATAAGCTAAGACAAATACTGCACATGTGAGTTTTTTATTCTTTTTGGTAGCAATGACAAATGCTTTTTGTTATTACATTTTTGTCTGCTAAGTTACAAAAATTCAGTTTATTGAAGGCATTGCTAATTAAGAATTATCATTATACATACAGTATTATCCAGATCTCTTCCTCTGTCTTATGAGGAAACAGAAAATTTGAATTTGGCAGTCACTACTGTACTTGAAGATTGTTTCAAAAAATACTAGCAAATAATTGAAGTGACAATACTGAAAAATCATATTAGGTTTGGAAAGAATTCTAGACAAATAATTTAATGAGATGCTGTTGTTGTTGTTGGTAGTTGCGAAGTCATGTCCGACCCATCGCGACCCCATGGACAATGTTTCTCCAGGCCTTCCTGTCCTCCACCATCTTCTGGAGTCCACCCAAGCTCATGCCTACTGCTTCAGTGACTCCCTCCAGCCATAAACTACAAGATTATGCTAGATATTGTTTATTCAGCAGTAGAAGTTTAATGTTTGTATCAAATCCTACTTTAAAATATGTATTAAATTATATTTTAAAGATTCTTTTATTACACATTTATTAATGAGCTGTGGTAATGGTTTTTGATTATTTTTTTCTCATCTGCATCCTGTAAAGTTGACATTAAATTTGTTTAACCCACTTCTATCACCACCCCAGACTTACATGGAAAGAGCCAATGGTTAGCTGGATGAAGGTTTTGACATTCCTGGAGAATCCTTCAACATGATCATCCATGATGAAACTAAAAATAATCTCATGAATTCCAAGTAAAGGTATTAACACAAGAGTTGACCTTGCCAACCTTAAAATAAAAACAATCACCAACATGAATTAACATCTTGAAATAAAACTCA
The DNA here is from genome assembly GCA_032468135.1 of Calamaria suluensis. Classification (NCBI taxonomy): domain Eukaryota; kingdom Metazoa; phylum Chordata; class Lepidosauria; order Squamata; family Calamariidae; genus Calamaria; species Calamaria suluensis. The sequence continues at coordinate 73,172 of JANHFP010001083.1, read as the reverse complement.
ACAAGAAACACATAATGGAGTTATGACCAACAAATCCTTGAGACATTGATTTGGTATTAATATTAGTGATAATTCCATAAGACTGCAGCCCTGTTATTCTTGGAACAATGTCTGAATAACTCTAGAACTGTCACAGACTGAGCCTTCCTTGGTCTTAGAGAATGAATCTGACAGAGCATCCCCAAACTTTCTGAAATTGAGAAAAATCTAAGCTTATAAAGCTCTCTGAAGGAACCTAGTGAGGGTTGAAAGATAAAGTATATTTCATTTGTTTCTGTTTTAAAATACTAGGTAAACCAAGAATAGTGGATATGGTCCTCTTGTTTCTGCTCTGATGATATTCACTAGGTATAGTTTTAGTGACATATCCCAAGGTTATAATAGTTCTACTTTTTTTTAGTTATTCCTTCATCCTTCTCCTTTATGATTTCTACTTTAACCTTCTTCCTGATATATATATTTACCAGGTTTACATTTTGGAATTTGTGGATTTGTTTGCTTGTTTATTGCATCTTGCACTCTGGGTAAAGTTAAGAGAATCCATCTAACCTGCTATCCAAAATGAAACATGATTGGTAGAGCATATGGTCCCACTTTTCACTTTAAAATTAGTATCCGTTTTCTTTCAATTTCAGTTTTTGTAAAAGCAGCACATTCTTCTTAAAGAAACAGTAAAGATTCTTCTCGACCTTTAATAACAAGCGCATTTAGCCAAGTAAATCAATGTTTCTCAGTCTTGACAACTTTAAGATGTGTAGATGGCTGGGGAATTCTGGGAGTTGAAGTCTACAGATCTAAAAGTTGCTAAAACTGAGAAACATTGATATAAATCTTTGCAGATTTTCGTTTACGTTATCAGGTGAGTGAAATGTCAAAAAGATATGTATTACAATGTTTGCCAAATATATAGACTACCATATGTCTGTGAATCAAATCCAGTGTGTGTGTTTTTTAAAAAATGTTGAAGAAAATTATAAGAAAGTAATATTTACCTGAACTTGTAGTCACGAAAGGTCATCTGCTGAGCTTTAAGTTTGGAAAGTAACAGCTTCAGAATCTTCAGGAAGATGCAGAAATTAACCTTAGAAAACACACATCACACATCACAGTTGGTTTCTCCAAAAGGGCAAGACAACTGCAAGGAACACCTTTCTTAATAATGTTTTTAATCATTTTAATGTACTTGGCTTTCAAGTATTTCTTATACCAGGGGTATCCAAACTTGGCAACTTTAAGCTTTGCTGATTGAGAAATTCTGGGAGTTGAAATCCACAAGTCACAAGTTAAAGTTTGGAGACCCTATCCTATACAATGTTGTTGCTCTGTTCAGATTGTTATTTTGAAAGATTAAAGCTTACTGATAGTAACTGGAGATTGGGGAATGAAAGTAGTGAATCAAAAAATCAGAGAAAAAAGCTGAGATTTAGTACTAGTGGCTAAGTAATACCCTTGAATATCACAGCCACTAGATATATCAAAATATCCTTGAAAATAAAGAAAGTTTTCAAATGCCATGCTTGACTTTCCTTACTAATTTAGAAGAATTATAGTAATTGGACACAGATCCTTCCTTCTAAGTTGCTGCTTAGCAACTCTGGACTCCTATAAAGGAGTAATTACAACTTAACAATGACACAAGATCTACTAATTGCAAATATCTACAGTCTTTTGAACTATATATTTGCTACTTAAAACCTGATAGCAGAACAATAGGAATTATTCATGCCTTTGTTACATTGGAAAGGCAACTCTGTGCAAATGGAGGGTCTGTGTGTGAACAGGTCACCTGATGTTACTTATGATTCGCAAACAGGTTGTTTATAGATGTTGGACTCTAACCCAAGTTTGAAAGCTCTCACTGTACCTGACTGATTTGAGCATTCATCATAGCATACAGAGCTATGATTAAGAAGAGCTTCCCAATCCAGGAGTCCCAACTGGATCGCTAACAAGTCCCCACCATCTTTTTCCTTCTCCTGTCATTACATCTTGAATTCTGTAAATTATTTAAGGTGCCTCTTTTGTCTTTGCTTATCTACTAAAATATAGGGAATTAAAAGCAATATTATATTGGATTTCCACACAATACAATAGTAATAATTTTTTCAATGATCCTTACAACAATGGAAAATAATATGGGTCCTCGAATGATCCACCAGACTATCATGTTCTCATTTCTTGACCAGCATCTAGAAAACAAATACTATTTTATTATGTCACATAATAACAAATGATAAACCATGTTTGTTATTGTTATTGTTTTAAAAAAACTTTATAATTAATCTTGGTAAATTATAGAATTGTATCAAAACTTATATGAAAAGTTTTAAAAGCTTCAAGGAAGATCAGCAGAACTGCTGTAATATGCAGGATCTCTCATCCCTCCCCAAGATCTTATGTTTTGTTCTCTGGGAAAATAATACATTGAAAAGATAATACACTTTTTCCCCAATGGTCACCACAATTTTAAACGAAACTTAGCACTCCAGCTTCCCTCTTCAGAACTTCCAAAATTGAACTCATTTATTCATTGTAGAGGGATGGACCTAGAATCACTTAAATTAGAAATTATTCTGAATCTCTGACACCTGATTCAGAATGTGATTTCCACCCATACCTCTTCTGGTGCAAAGGAATTTAGTTTTATGGACCAGAGAATCAATAGCAAGAACAAGAGGAAACAGGAGTTCTTCAAAATATTCAATGGGCTGATCTCCATTTCATGAGAATTGTTTGTGGCATAGTATAAAAAGTACCATCTAGATTTTTATACCACTAGACTTCACAAGGATGATAATATAAATAAAGTATATCTTTGGCACACTTTAGAGTCAAAACTTGTTCTCAGTTCTGCAACACTTTAGGAATTAAACTAAACTTGACCTGCAGGGATTTTGGAAGGAAGAATTACATCAACACTAACCATTCTTGGTTTCTAACAAATAATCCACTGGAAGTTTTCAAGAAGATATTGGACAATCATTTGTATGAAATGGTATAAGGTTTCCTACCTGAGCATGAGGTTGGATTAGAAGACCTCAAAGATCCCTTCCAACTTGGTCATTCTGTTATTATGTAAATCCCAAATTCTCCCCTCCCATTTATTAGCCTTAAAAAAACTCTGATGGTTTTGGCTGTAGCAGACTATAACATAATTTCTTATTTATAATGGTAATAGATATTGCCAATGGATTGAGTGAAGAATAATAATGATTTTTTTAAAAAATAATTGTCTTATTAGGTATTTCTAAACTTTAAGATCCCATGAATGCCTACTTAGAAATAAGCAAATTGCAATTGCAATGGAGTCTACTTCCAGATAAGAACTACAACCTTAATTTCTTAGAAAAGGACACAAGCAGACAATCTTCTGTCTCTGGATGATACTGAACTGCAATTTCCCACATTATTCATCATAACCCATATTTCCTTGGGATGTTGGGAGTTGCTGGAGTGTTTCCTATCCCAAGAGTCCAGAGTGGTTTAACATTAAGAATGAAGATCTTAAGAGCTGTTGGTTACATTATTCCCTTCCTTTAAAACACTCAGAAGAATAAATATATAAAGCTCCCACTACTGTTCCTTTGAAACCAAGCCCACTCAATGTCTACAAGCATCCTTACCATTCACAAGAATTATTTTAACACATTTGGTGGTCCAGCCCAATTCTAACTATGGCCAAAGCCCAGTAGCCTGCTGTTAGGCTGGATAAACATACATTGACTCTAATCCCAATGTCTTACCATTTGTTTAGAACTATTCACAGCCTAAGATATCTTTGTGTCAGTGCTGTCTTTGCAATCTGATTCCTGTTTTAACCTGATGAAAATTTCTGTCCTTTCTTGCCGTTTCTTCTTTTCTGTCTTTTTTTTTTCTCTGCTTGTCTTTCAATCTGGATTAGGGCATAGAAGTGATTTTTGCTGCATCCTAACCTTTCTAGTTGTTATATCTTTAATGGTTAAAATTATGCCCTTAATCAAGAATGTGTTTAGGAGGCTGCGAAAAGTTTTCACATTGCCTAGCAATGCAGCCGCCATAACAGATAGTTGATCATCTTTACTCTAAACATTGTGGGGGGAAATAAACAAAAGGCTCTTTTTCTATTGGCACAAAAAAGGCAAGAAAAGAAACAATGAAACTTATTAATGGAACATTGAAGACAGTAACTTACATATTATGTTCCAGTTGGTATTTTAGTATTCCCCAAGGAGCTACAAACAAAACTGGAAAACCTGAAAGGAAAAACAAGAGGTGGATATGACAAGGCCTAATATGATTTCTGAGGATATCAACAGTTTAATATATTATTAAATGAACACAACAAGGATAGATTATATATAAAGATTTTTAATAGTTATGTAAATAAAGGAAAGGCTAATGGCCTCAATAATTTTGTTTTCCTTAGAGTTTGTTTCTTGTAAAACCCTTTTTTTCTCCACTCAACAAATATGTTTATAGACATTTGCCTTATGGTTTGCGTATGCTTTGAAAGTCTCCAAGCAAATAATGGCAGCAGCAAACTTCAAGACTTAATAATTTGATGTAAAATCAAGAGCAAGTTTAGTTTCCTATGCTGACTGAAATATTTTCAACAGGACAATAAACAGATAGTAAGCCAAAGATTTTTGAATCCCTAGTGCCGTGTCCCAGCTTCTGCCCATCTAGCAGTTTCAAAAGCATGAAAAATGCAAGTAGAAAAAATAGAGACCACCTTTGGTGGGAAGATAACAGCATTCCATGTGCCTTTGGCATGTAGTCATGCCAGCCACATGACCAAGGAGACGTCTTCAGACAGCGCTGGCTCTTCGGCTTTGAAACGTGAGATGAGCACCGGCCCCTAGAATCGGAAATGACTAGCATATATGTGCAAGGGAAACCTTTAAGTCAAATATTAGTTTTGACTCATCCCAGCTGAATGGTTGAACCAATCATGAAGCTGAAACTTATCAATCTATCTTCATCTTGGAAAAGTCCAAACTTACCCCATCCAATGAAGATGTATCTCAGCATCTGATGTTTCTCAAACACCACAGCAGCTACTAATAACCTGTAGAGGTAAATTCCTTCAACTAAAAGCCAGTAAGAATTTGCTCCAACAACATATTGCATGAAAAGAGGACCCATCTTACATAAGGCTAGTGTCTGCAAAAATGAGACAAAAAGAAGAATTAATAACACTGTGCAGAATCACAGTAAGGATTAACTTATTTTGCCTTTCAGTTTATTGGCTGCAATAATACATGCTACCTGTCTGGAAACAATTGATCAGACATTTCATTGCAAATCCATTGCGAAAAGAGTTGCTAACCTGTTTCCCCAAAATAAGACATCCCCTGATAATAATCATACTTTTGAATGCATGGCAATAAGGCCAAGTGCTTATTTCAGGGTTCAAAAAGTTATAAGACAGGGTCTTATTTTCGGGAAAACACAGTAATACTAAACAGGTCTATTGAAAACTCATTCAGAAGTTTGGTGTTTGAATTTTGTACTCTTTCTTTCTCACTCTTTAAAAACTGCCTCATTTTGAGACATCATGTTTTAATTTATTGTGTTGTGGTGCTGCAGTGGTTAGAATGCTGTATTACAGGCTAATTCTGCTGGCTGCCAGGACTTCAGTTCTCACCAGCTCAAGGTTGATTCAGCTTTTCATCCTTCTGAGGTCAGTAAAATGAGGACCTAGATTGTTGGGGGTAATATGCTGACTCTGTAAAACTGCTTAGAGAAGTCTGTAAAAGTACTGTAAAACAGGGTATAGTCTAAGTGCTATTGCACTTGCTTGTTTTCCTGATGGTTCATAGAATAGTAGTCTATAAACAATATATACAGACAGAAACAATTTTAATCTGCTTCCCGACCTTGCATTTGTACATCGATTATTGCTGCTTAAAATTAGCCACTAGATCTCAGGTGGTAAACAAGGGATGAGGATCATATAAACACTATGAATAAATGTAGCCAGGAAAATATAACCCTACAACTGTTATTGTTTCTGAATTTAAGAATGGCCATAGGGAACAACAGACATCATTCCTGTTGCTTCAGTCACTTAATGTGAACACTGAGAGTGCCTGCTGCAATACCTCTGGACTCAAGGAAGAAATCCATCCACTTTCATCAACTGGCCGTTCTGACTCGGAAGAAATAATCTTGTAAGTACTGCGTGTTACGCTGTCTTTTATTAGAGCTCCTGCAGCTCGGAGCATAAACGAAGCAAAGAGATTCATATGGATGTAGTTTCTCGTGCAATGCAGTTTCCTGAAGGGGAAGAGAAGCACAATCTGTAAGAATAATATAAGTTTGTTATAGTTTTATCAGGAGAGCAATGTGTTCTTTTTTTATGGATACGAGTGGGAAATTATGCTCTTCTCTGAGGATGAGGGTGGCCTGACCATGAAGAGTGTTACTGGACTGTTTGCTTAGCTAGTTGTGTGGCAGGTGAAACTGTGTATGATGCCATAGCTAGGGCGTGTGTTGTGACCTAGGCATCAATACAAGAGACAATTAGTCCAAATAAACCTATTTTATTATAACAGCTGAGAATTACTTTATTCCCAGCTGAGTCCAACTTAATTGCAAAACAAGTCCTTCAGAAAAAGTCCTTTGGGCTTATCAC